>CM076577.1:558253202-558505702 GCA_034641835.2 Pinus albicaulis | reverse complement strand
AAACACCAACATAGTCAACTAATAATGACCATAATTTATAGATAAATAGTATTCAATTGTAAATTTCACATTAACATAATTAATCATTTTAAAATGAAGATAAAATGATCATTGTAGAACATAGATTTCACAAAACAGAAGGTGTAGATCCTATTTACTTATCTAGAAGATTTAATGGGAAACTAAATGAGGGATCTTTCACTCTCCTCCCAAATGTAGGATAATTGCAGTGTTAATTTTCTTCTAGTTGACCATCCTTGAATTAGATCGAAGGACCGAGGAAATCATAGATATATTGATAGTAAAATGGAAAATTCCTAGTCTAGTTCTCTATCAACCAAGTTAATAAACAACTATTATTCTAAGGGAGAGGGCATGAAATCTAGAATTATAAAAAGGTACGAGAGTTTCTATCAAGGGATGTTTCATTTAGCACCGGTGTGAAGGAGGAAATAGTGTGGTTGCTTACCATTAACTAGAAGTGAGATAATGTCCTCAACAAGATGTGATACAAATGAGCCAGTGTTTTTACCGAGAATGCAATATATTGTTAGAGGATTGGTGCCTCCTGATGATCCATATTTATTATTTGTATTTATAGTTTGTTCTCTATGTCCTTAGCACAACCATGAGGGAACCTCCCTAGGTTCCTTTTACCCCACCTCTTTCCTCTTCCAATTGCATTTCTCATCCACCTTGCTTATTCCAGGCACAAACAATCAGTGGTCATTCTGACTTTTTTTTATCTCTTCACATCAGAGTTAGTCGGTCAGTCTACCGACTCTAAGATTGGTCAGGCATACCTTATTAAAAATTTGATAGGAGAAATAAATTTTCCTAGCTGAGTGGTTCCATAATTAAATATGGCATGTTAAGGTTATGGATTTTCCAGTCAGCAAGAAATTCTCAGTAATTTTGTCTAAGACCGAGGATATGTAAGGTTGTCCAATCTTTAGTTGTGTTAATAAATAATTTTTTTATTAATTAATATGAATAATTAATTTGGGGTTTTGGTCAGTCGTTGATATTTCCACACTGGTGTGGTTGTCACTGCTATATTTAAAATAAGAGGTGCAAAATTAGGGGGATTTTACAACCAACTTCTATCAATAAATGAAATAGAAAAACATTGTAAAACACAAATTACACACACACACATATATATATATATATATATATATATATATATATACTCTAATTTACTCACGACACATGTATACATACATACCAATCGTTCATAACACTCCAAACTCAATAGCATGGTCACGACACATGTATACATACATACCAATCGTTCATAACACGCCAAACTCAATAGCATGGAAACACTCGGGTGGTGATAGCCATCTAGACCTAAAGGTTTGGGTCAAGAGAGTGGAACAACCCCAAGAAATTTCTTGGAAATGAACTAAGTAATAAATTTAACAATAAACATGCATCATCTGTAAAAAATATAATATCTATTATTTCATATTATTACTAGTTTCGAGTGTTACTACAAAATGTAAATCATAAAATATAGATCATTTAGGTAAAAAACCAATGAGGTCTAAGATGCCCTAGATTTCACGTTTAAAATTCAAATTTAAATATTACAGGGACACAGACGCACAATAAAATTATGGCATTTTCCAACTTATAAGTGAATTATAAACTTATAAATTGTTAATAGATTAACAAGACCATACAACTAACTACTCATGAACAATTTAGGATGATAACGACCATAATTATATTACTAAATAGTATTCAATTGAAATTTGCATAGTTACATAACTAGTCATTATAATCTAAAGATAAACTGATACTTGTAGAACAAATATTTCACAAAATAGACATTAGAGGAAATTTCAGCCTAAAATTTTCCATGACATTTTCATGTAATTTCCATGTCATAATATGTAAAAGAATCAAAATTATTTAAATTTAAAAAGAGGTACATGTAAATATCTTGGAGGGAAAAGAAGAAAAACTATTTTTGTTTAATTATATTTTTTGCTTAACACCTTATAGGTTTACTCAAATTTCAAGTTTAGACACTCATTAGATGCATAATTAATTTCCACATCCAACGAGTACCCATTATGCATACTTTTAAGAAGACCCACCTTGATAAAAATTCCAAATACATAAAAAAAGTGTGTTTTAACACGTTTTTAAATGTATTTGCAAGTTTTTTCAATGTGGAACATCTCAAAAGTATTTGTAATGGGTACTAGTTTGGATGTGGAATCAATTGCGCATCTAATGAGCGTCTAAACTTGAAATTTGAGTAAACCTATAAGGAGATAAGCTGAAAATAGAATTATAAAAGTAGTGTTTTTGTTTTCCCTCCAAAACTCAATAACTCTTATTTTATTATTTTAACTATTATTTTATTATTTTTCCTTAGGAGGCCACTTTTAGGCTGAAATTTCCTTTAATGAGGTGTAGGTCATGTTACTTATCTGCATGATTCAATGGGAAATTGAAGGAAAAACTTCAACTCTCGTCCCAACCATAGTCCACTTGCATTTTTAATTGTCTTACAACTAATCGCCCCTGAATCGGATCCAAGGTCTGAGGAAATCATGGATCTATTGAAAACAAATTGGGAAAAGCTCAGTTTAGTTCTTTGTCATCCATTTTGATAAACAACTAGCATTCTAAGGGATGGGGCATGTGATCTAGAATTCTAAAATGGTACGAGAGTTTCCAGCAAGGGATGTTGCATTTATTACCAGTGTGAAGGAGGAAATTGTCTGGTTGCTCAGCATTAACCATAGGTAGCACAATGTCCTTAGAAAGATGTGGTACAAATGAGCCGGTGTTTATAGAGAGAATGGAAGATAATGTTGGAGGATTGGTTCCCCTCATGATCCCTATCTATTCTCTATATTTATAGGTTGTGCTCTATGTCCTTGTCACGACCAAGAGGGCACTGCCCTAAGTGGATTTCACACCACCTATTTAATCTTCCAATCACGCCGCTCAGCCACCTTGCCTCTTTGGCACAAACAATTGGTGGTCATGTTGAATTTATTTTATCTCTTCACATCAGAGTTAGCTAGTTAGGTTATCGAATCTAAAATTCGTCATCCATACTTTATTAGAACTTTAATAGGAGAAATATTTTTCTAATTGTGGGTGGTTCTAGAATTAAATACAGAATGTTAATATTGTGGTTTTTCGAGTCGGAAAGTGATTCTCAGTAATTTTATTTGAGACTGAGGATCCATAAGGCGGTCAAATTAATTTTCAATTAATTAATATCGATCATTAATTTGGGATTTTAGTCAGTCATGGATATTTCCACACTCGTGTGGTTTTCATTGCTATATTTAAAATACATGGGTAAAATTAGGGCGATGTTACACCAAACTTATATTAATAAATGAAATAGAAAAATATTGTAGAACACAGATTAGATAGAATGGTGGTATATATCTCTGAATAGAGAGAAATGGTAATTATGTGCATTAAAAAAACCATTACAAGAGTCTGAAAGAATGGAATTTATGTAAATAAATAAACAAAGAGGTTCAAAAACCTAATCCTAGAATATGAAACTCCAAAATTGTTGGGTGTGTGATATTCTTTCCACGATTAGCTCCACGCATTGTATGTTGTGTCGAGCATAGTGCGGGGTGTCAGAAGGGGGGTGGTAGCCTCCTTGAACGGGGTCCGGTGCAGTGCCCCGATAATTTTTTTTTGTACGGACCCAATAATAGTTGGGTGGATCCAAGGATGGGGTTGAACCCAAAGATGGTGGGCGGACCTACCCATAGTTTTACTCATGGGTTTTTCACATGGTTTTGGGAATGATAGTTTTTTGCCCATGGTATTTTGTAGATCTGATCAAGGGAGCTATGATTATGTTCTAATCCAGGGTTAATGGATTGGGGTTTATGAATGATTTGACATGTCTATATATGTGTTGAAACATCGAAAGGAATATAATGAAAAATCAATCTGGTAGTCCCTGTTTTGGGATCCAGGGTAAAATATTTACGTATAATTGTTTTATGTTCTTACCATTGTTTATTTTTCTGTTTTATAAGAATTTGTTTGCAGGTAATTTTTGTACAGGGTTGAAACCTACATTTGATATTTAAGTTGTTTCGGCTTCAAGGGGACGCCTTCGCTACTGAGGGTTTTTTCTTGGACCTGCGGTAGACCCTGTTAAGTAGGAGATTTGCGGGATCAATCCTTGCGGTGAAAGAAGATGGCAAACAGTGGAAAGATAGATATCGATAAATTTAACGGTTAGAGTTTTGACTTGTGGAATCTCAAGATGGAGGATATGTTGGTGGACCGAGATCAATGGATTGTTGTAGGTCCAAGCATGAAATCGACATGAATATATGTAGAAGAATATATGAATATAGATCGAATGGCAAAGAGAAAAATATGATTATGTCTCTCAGATTCAATATTGTTGAATTATCATGGGAATATATGACGAAGGATTTGTGGGTCAAGTTAGGGACTTCGTACCAATCTAAGTCTCTGGTGAACAAACTGTTCCTATGGCAAAAGTTGTATAATCTGAGGATGAATGATGGAGACTCGGTGAGAGAGCATTTGAACACCTTTAATATTGTTGTAAGTCGATTATTATTTCTTGATATAAAAAATTTAGGCAAAGATAAGTGCATCAATTTGTTTTGTTCTCTACCAGATTCATGGGATAGTATGGTTGTTGTTATACACAACAATACAAATACCTTGAAGTTTTATGAAATGGTCTCATCATTGTTGTCAGAGGAGATGAGATGGAAAAATATGGAGATCCAAAATGTAGATGCCTTATCTGTAAGAGGATGGTATCATAATAGAAACATAAATAAATCCTAAGTGGGAGATCTAAATCTCCAAGAAAACCTATAAAAATGTGCTGGAAATGTAGAAAGGAAGGGAAATACAAAAAGGATTGTAGAGCTAAAGCTCTTGAGAAAGGAAAGGGATTTGATGATGCTCCTTTTGTAGAGGAAAAAACCACCTCATATTAAGGCGGGGATGTGTACTTGGCTTCTTCTTCAAATACACATGTAGATGATGAGGCATGGTTGATTGAATCAGGTGCATCCTTTCACTTCACTACCCATAGGTAGTGCTTTTACGAGTATGAGAATATGAAGCCGGTGATTTCTTCTTAGGGGATGATAGGAAGGCTAGAATCACTAGACATGGAAAATTCAAGCTAAAATTGCAACATGGGAGGATTAGAACACTTCATGGTGTTATGCATATTATTGCATTGGCCAGAAATCTAATTTCTGTAAGAAAGATGGATGATGTAGCTGTAAAAACAGTGTTTGATAAAGATACTTGCAAGATGGTTCAAGGAGCACTAGTATTGGTTTAGGGAGTTTGCATTAGAACTCTGTACAAGCTTCTAGGTAGAATTGTTATTGATGGGTGAAATGGTTTTGTGGTTTTGTTGTGCTATACAACAACCCACATTTATTTTAATAAATGGGGACCCTTTAGAAATAAATAGTAAATTTATTTTTAGCTTTAAAAAAAAAACTTAGGAAATAAAAGTTTTCTTTTAAGTTTTCCGATTTATTCCTTTAGCGCATTGCAAATCGCATAGCTTATAACTTAAAATGACTTACAAATATCTAAGTCATGCGATCTGAAAAATAAGTTAAACTTTTTCGAAGTTATGTTTTAAAAGCTTGAAAATACTTCCATTATCATTATAAACTCTTTATCGCATCACACCTTATTTAAAACAATCTACTCATAAAGTAATTAGATATAAGTGTGATTGCACGGACCCAATGAGCCAACAAAGTATCAAAGATAAATCTTTAAAGTCCTTTAAGTGTGACCGCTTGAATTTTTGATGCGCATTTCACGTTTTGTAATATTCCAAATCTTGGATTTCTACAACAATGAGAATACCCTAAGGTATTCTAGAGTTGGGGATGCAGAAATATGCCTTATAAAATATTTCCAATGATATATCCTTCAATTAAATGATTATGCAGCAGCTTATAACTCACTTTGGACTCAAAAGGGTGGGGAAAAGAGGTTATTTTGGCCCTAAAATGAGTGTATTCAGGTATCTACGTAAAAATAAGGCGGTATGATGGTTGGATCTGATATCTTAGGTCATGAGGGACCTGCGCTCCAAATTTCAGCTCAAAAAAATAATTCTAGCTAGGTTAAACAATTCCTCCTTCCCCAACTAGGCTTAAAAACCCTGATTTCCCATGGCTTAAATTATGCAAAATGTAATGAAGCTTCTACAGTGTGATTTTATGAAGGGTTTAACTGAAATAATAATGGAACATTAGTATGGAAACTTATAATATGATTCAAATTATTTATACTAAGAAAAACAGTTTTTTCATAAAGAGAGGCCTCAAAATGAGGTGTTGCAACACATGAGATGAGACAGAAAAGCTATCAACGTGAATTTCAGGAGGATGAAGCTTCTTAATATTGAGTTATAGATCTGGAATTTTTTTTTTCATGAAAACAGAGATCTATAACAGATCAGAAAGCCAAATAGGCTCTTTATTATACTCCCCTTAGGGATCTCAGCAAATGATCAACAATAGTGAGTAGATCTGAGATCTAAGTCACAATTCTATAAAAATATTAAGAAATTATACAGTAAATACATCAGAAAATAAATCAGATCTGAAGTTTACATGGATTGGTTGGCCAATCCATGGATTGCCATAGTGAAAGGAAGGAATCCTTTCCACTAGAGATCTCTCCTCCAGGAGAACTCCAAAACCCCTGCATCTCTGCTTGTCAAGAATTACGCAGCTCAGGGAGAGAAAATGTGCAGTCAATTGGAAAACCACTTTGGACTAATGCCAAGATATGGATCTGAAGCACAATCAGGAGAGTCACTCTTCCAGGAGGTTAAAAGACACACTCCATGAGAAGAGGCTCCTAAGACAAGCTAGATCTCTGTAGATCTAGAATCCCACTTGCTGCAGCTCACTGAAATAAGTAAATCCTGACTGGATTTATGTTTCCTATGAGAGATGGAGCTTGGCCTCAAAGCCTGATAGTGGACAAAGCAAAACAACCTCCTCCAAGAGCTGCTCAATGGAAGGAGAGAGAGGATTCCTAAACAGGAAACCCTCTTGTGCTATGTAGCGCAATTCTCAGGCTAAACAGCATAGAGAATTCGAATTGGTCTAAGCAGACTCAATTATGAATGTCTTCAACAACCCCTTTTCCTTGAGCCTTCTCCTTCCTTTTATAATCTGAGGATGTGAAAAAACCTAAACCACTTACAAAACTTTAGCTCCTTTCACATGAAGCTCTTCCATCTAAAACTGTACTAAGCCTCTAGATGGTTCAATGAATCTAGACCGAACTGAGATTTGGTCCTCTTGACCTAGTCAATTGTCTCAATCCTATTTCACACACAAGTGGATTTTATTACAAAGGCCCATATTTATCCCTTTTCACATTGGGCATGTATTTATTCTTTGATTTAAGTAGTTTTTCATGTCCTCCTTTACATTTTATTTATCAAATAATAGAAAATAAAAAAAATGAAGTATCCTATTAGCTTGGGCTAGTTAGGAATATTATAGTCCCCCCCTCTAAAATTGTTTCTTTTCCTTAAGCAATTGCAAGGTGAGTGCTACCAACATCTCTAATGGAATTGTCTCCTCCCCGGAATGAACCATATAGCTGTCATCATGAAGAATTGGGAGATACAAAGGAAGAATTACAGGTTGTCCATTGGTTTTCTCAAGGCATGGGAGATTGTAAATATAGGGTACTTCAACCCCTTTAAGAGCCTTTAATCTCCATGCTATCATCCAAATAAGAGGAGCCATTCTTGATAGCTCATAGAAACAATCATTAATCCCCATCATGTGAATTGAGTAGGGGCTATAAGGCTAGAAATGAGAGATCAATATACTCAAGTCACGTTGTCCCTCTTCCCATTGTTGATGGATGTGGGGCTGTTGATCCTGGGCTGCAAAAATGTAGTTCTCATGAAGCCAAGAGGAGCTTGGGCCTTCATGATTCTGTTCATGGATTCTAGTGAGCATTCTTGCCAAACCTCCTATGCATATAGTGAACAAATCATTTTTACCATAGGTGCTCCAACAGAAATATGGACTAAGTGTCATTGGATGGTGACCCAAGTCCCTCCTTTGACACAAACTTTGTCCATCCTCTAGCTTCCTCAAATCATGATACAATAAGTGTCCATCCCACCACCTTTTTGCTGCCATAAACTTCTTCAAAGCTTGGGAATAATGGAGGATAATAGGTGTTGGTTGAACATGATTCAAGCAACACATGTCTTGCTCCAAGTTCTCCTTTGTGAGAGATCCCTTCCCATGAAATAAGCCCAATACAAACCTTTTGTATAAGAAAACACAATATATAATGCAGTAGCCGTATAAGGTTCTATCCTCTTCTTGAAATACAAATGAATTTGAGAGATTGCATTCCTAATGGATACATTCACCCATTGTACCTTTCCTCCTCTCATGTTTACAATAAAGATTGGAGCATCATTAACATCATGATATAAACATGCTCCCTTATGCCATCCCATGAGAAGGTTACATATTCTCCCAACCCAAATTACATACATGATTATGATATTCATTATAAATAGAAATACATGTACATACATCATGGATACAAGTAGATGTATGGACATGAAATTCATCATGGGGTGTCCATACTCTCTTCTCATCAACCAAAACAAACATGCCTTCTTCTTATGCATTATTTTCTTGAAATACAAGGCATGAGAAAATAAATTCAAAAACCTTGGGTGGTACCCAAACTCACCCAATAGGAACCAGCGCAGGTGGTCTCCTCCCTACTTCAGATCTAGATATGGTAAGTGGTTTTCTTGCCAATTACTTGCTACCCTTATCATTTCACCATGGCTGAAAGTGAAATTTATATTTTGTGCCTTAGGGAAGCACCCATCATGTTGTAACACCTCCCTTAGCTCATCAAGGGAGTGGCCATATTTGAAAATAATCTTGGCCCATAGTTGGCAATGAATCTTGTAAGGTAAAACACTCCCTTTGGGATTTATGGCCTGCAAATGTAAAATACATGCAATCATGAAATAAGATGTGATTTACATAAGTATGCTTCTTACTCGAAGTGTCCAATGTTGTTTTGGCTTCCCTCTTAGAAAGAGATGACATTGATGCACAAGGTTGAGGGAACACTTTGCTCTTCTGCTCATCATGGGAACTCCTTGGTGGAATTCCTTCAAGTAAGGAGACATCAAGGCAAAGATCATGGAAGGATGTATGGATTGATGTGTCCTTGCTTTTCTTGAATAGATCATTTTTCCTTCTTTTTGCATTATTATGCTGAAATAAAGAGGGACAAATGTTTCTTACCATGTGAAGCTTGCCCTCCTTTTTTCCTTCTGCAATCTTCAAGGTCTCATCCTTTGATAGTGATGACACATGATGCCCATGGATGGTGCCATAATCTTCATATAATGAGACCTCATTAATGAAATATGACTGAATACATGAATGGAGAAGACCCTCCATGCTTCCACTGCGCAATCCAATCACCTTCCTAAGTGTTTCAACCTTTTGCAATGGATAGGAATGAGGCTGGGCCTCTTCCCCATCTCCTCTTTCTATCCTCATGGTTCTACACCTTCTGCATTTCAAGGGCTTCTGAAATGAAATGCATTTTAGATCTTCAAGAAAAGACCTCTCATCTATGTCCTTCCAAAACCATTGAGGTTCTGGATCTTCTGCAGGTAGAAGTTTCTCTTTGAGCTAGGGAGCGCTCATTGAGAAAGAGGCATCTAGAAAGGAGAAAAGGTTTCTCACTTCAAGATGTCTACCATTCATCATTTCTTCCTCCATTTCTTCATGAATGAAACTGAAATTTGAATGCCCCTAGGAGGAATGGTGCCTCCATTCTTCCTTACTTCTCTTGCACAACAGAGTGCAACTTTGTTGCTCTAAATCAGCAGCATACAGAAATGTAGATATCTTCATACAATGTGCTGAAATGACAATAGATGGATTTTTAATCATACCTTGGTGGGATGTAGAAGCAAGAGCTTCTTCTGCAACTATGTAGTTTTCCTCCATTACTGAACATGAAGGTTTCTCCTCCAAGGTTGTGCCAGCGCTGGTACAAGTCTCCACCCTTTCAATCTTCTTGAGATCTTCTTCAATACCCTTCATAGTTCGGAAAAGGAGCAGGAAGATCTCCTCTTCTGTCATTATTCCAAGTGGTGGAGCCATGCTCTTGTTTTTTTGTTCAATTCATCTTCTTTGTGAGGGTAGGAAGTGCATGGGTCTTCCTCTCCTTCTTGAAACCTTCTAGGAGTTTCAATTTCTTCTTCTTCCTCCTTTGTCTGTCTACCCTCTTTGAAGAGGCTCTTCATGGATCTGGAATATGATGAGGTAAAACTCATATTATTCATATTTCTGTTCTTCTTGAGCTTAGACTCACAGGCTGAGCCAAGAAAGTTGCTCTAATACCACTATAATATTCCAAATCTGGGATTTATACAACAATGAGAATACCCTAAGGTATTATAGAGTTGTATATGTAGAAATATGACTTATAAAAGATTTAAAATTATATAAAATTCAATTAAATGACTATGCAGTAGCTTATAACTGACTTTGGACTCAAAAGGGTGGGGAAAAGAGGTGATTTTGGCCCTAAAATGAGTATGTTCAGGTATCTGCGTAAAAATAAGGTGGTATGACGGTTTTATCTGATAGCGTAGGTCATGAGGGACCTATGCTCCAAATTTCAGCTCAAACAAATAATTCTAGCTAGGTTAAACAGTTCCTCCTTCCTCAACTAGGCTTAAAAACCCTGATTTCCCATGGCTTAAATTATGCAGAATGTACTGAAGCTTATACAAATTTATTTTATGAAGGTTTTAACTGAAATAATGATGGAACATTAGTATGGAAACTTATAATATGATTCAAATGATTTATACTAAGAAAAACAGATCTTTTCATAAAGAGAGGCCTCAAAATGAGGTGTTGCAACACATGAGATGAGACAGAAAAGCTATCAGCATGAATTTCAGGAGGCTGAAGCTTCTTAATATTAAGTTACAGATCTGGAACAAATTTTTACATGAAAACAGAGATCTATAATAGATCAGAAAGCCAAATAGGCTCTTTATTATACTCCCCTTGGGGATCTCAGAAAATGATCAACAATAGTGAGTAGATCTGAGATATAAGTCACAGTTATGCTGCAATAATAAGAAATTATACAATAAATACATCATGAAATAAATCATATCTGAAGGTTACGTGGATTGGTTGGCCAATCCATAGATCACCATAGTGAAAGGAAGGAATCCTTTCCACTAGAGATCTCTCCTCTAGGAGAACTCCAAAACCCCTGCATCTCTGATCCTCAAGAATTACGCAGCTTAGGGAGAGAAACTGCAAATTCAGCTGGAAAACCAATTTGGCTTGATTCCAAGATATGGATCTGAAGCAAAATCAGGAGAGGCACTCTTCCAGGAGGTTAAAAGACACACTCCATGAGAAGAGGCTCCTAAGACAAGCTAGATCTCTACAGATCTAGAATCCCACTTTCTACAGCTCACTGAAACAAGTAAATCCTGACTATATTTACATTGCCTAAGAGAGATGGAGCTTGGCCTCAAAGTATGATAGTGGACAAAGAAAAAAAACCTCCTCCAAGAGCTGCTCAATGGAAGGAGAGAGAGGATTCCTAAAAAAGAAACCCTCTTGTGCTATGCAGCATAATTCTCAAGCTAAACAACCTAGAGAATTCGAATTGGTCTAAGAAAACTCAATTCTAAATATCTTCAACAATCCCTTTTCCTTGAGCCTTCTCCTTCCTTTTATAAGATGAGGATGTGCAAAACCCTAAACCACTTACAAAACTTTAGCTCCTTTCACATGAAGCTCTTCCATCTAAAACTATGTTGAGCTTCTAGATGGTTCAATGAATCTAGACCAAACTGAGATTTGGTCCTGTTGACCCAGTCAATTGTCTCAATCCTGTTTCACACACAAGTGGATTTTATTACAAAGGCCCAGATTTATCCCTTTTCACATTGGGCATGTATTTATTCTTTGATTCAAGGAGTTTTTCATGTCCTCCTTTACATTTTATTCATCAAATAATAGAAAAGAAACAAAATGAAATATTCCTATTATCTTGGGCTAATAAGGAATATTACAGGTTTCACATCACTTTACCGAAAACCAAATTTATTATCGCATAAAATTTGCAATGTGCAGTTTGTACACATGGCATTTTGTAGTATTTATGGGTAAACATAACAAATGGTAAAATTTATCTATGGCAATATGCGAATTAGCGACATTTAATTTCTCGAGCATGTGAACTTATTTCGTAACAAAAAAAAATTCAAGATCTAACGACTTTAAGTTGATTGATAGATATTTCGTGTAAACGTTTAAGAGCTTTGATTTTTGAAATGATTATCGATGGTTGATATCATATTTGATAAGATTCATATCTATTCATGCATGTTTGATATGAATAACAAATTTAACTCTATGTTCTCTATACTTTTAATTTTCTCCCTGTTTACTTGAAATCAGGAAACCATTTAACAGATTAAGGAAGATTGAAATGAGCAAGAAGGGCAAGGAGATTCTCAAACACTACCTACTGAAGACTCAGAAATATCTTCCTTATTTTCAGATACTACTTGTAACAAGGAATGTGGTAGTTCTTCATCGAAAACAATGTATAAATTATTCGAAGACGAAAAAAAAAAGTCTCTACAACCGGTACGACATCTACTTCAGACGCGACCTACTTCGATGTTGCATGTTCATTCATCCACAGGGTAACCGCAAGACCATAAATTCTCCATTACACAGACATGGTTAAGTGGGTAATTGACCGCTTAAGCATCGAAGACAGGAAATTCAAATATTCAAAGGGAAAAAACATAGGGTCTTTCAGGGCGGAAGATTTACCATCAATGTACCATCTACCCTCTCCCCAAAAAAGTATGACAAATATTTTCTACAAAGCTTTAGATCAGAGCATCCAGATCTCATGAAAGTCATCAAAGAATGGAAGGAAGACCAGGGAAAGTTGAAGCGAGATAAACTTGGTACATACCCAATTGCCCAAATTCCTTCCCCTTACTGTTATGGTGCCGGTATGTTGTGTAAATTGTTTACCAAAACTGATACCACTAGGTTTTTCGTAGAATGGGTTCCATTGATAGACGCAATTGTCAATTCCTCAATTCTGAATTGGGCAAACATCCTATCCGATAGTTTAGCCAAACACATCACTTGATATAGGAATAAAATGAGTGTTTCATCTAGAGAAATACCCCCCTTTTATATGTCTGCCTATGTCATGGACGCATTCTATTTTTCTTCTAGTTTTCCTACCATGGAATGGAAATGGACTACCTAGGACCCTACCCCAATTCAAATCTACCATAGAGACCTTTGAGATTCAGAATTCCACTTGCATTTCTATAAAACTTGTTATGGAGTCATATTACCTATGCACCAAATGATATTTAATAAAAAGGTCCCTAGGGTTTTTGAAGAGGCTAGCCCAGATATTATTTCTGTGGCTAGGTAGTTTGGAGAGGATAAATTTACATATGTCAGAGTATTCGAGAGTTATGCTTCTCCCCACGTCCTACCTTACTATGTTCCTGATAAGTTTCTTGCACAAGAGATAGCTTACCAGCTTGCCAATGGTATCACTAAACAACTAAAATATTCTAAGGTCATTTGGCCTAATTTCCTTGTACAATGTGGCACTTTTGCACTGTATTATATTGGCCATACCTACAAGGAGGTTTCCAAGATCAATCTATTGAAATTGGCAGAAATTTCAAAGAGGTTATACGATCCAAATGATGTAATTAAAAATTACACTACAAAGCTCAAAATGAAGCCTTTTGTAAAGGAAACAGATGAATTTGATGATCTCTTCCAAGGCATGGAAAAGTTTTCAGATATAACCAAATTTTCATCCAACCAATTGATTCAAGATGATTTGGAAGCATTCCAAGTATATAGAAATAAGAGACTAGAGAGAGTTCCTCTCAATTTGTTAACTATTGAAGATGTCAACATACCTACTCCATATATCATCTTGGATACTGAAGCAAAAGACATGTCGGAGGATGAATCAAGTTAATCATAGTATCAATCTCACAATTCAGATCACTCTGAAAATGAATCTGAATTCAGAAAGGAGAGCCCAGAAAAGATAATTGATCATGTAATCCAAGAAATAGAAATGCAGGAGTGAAAAGAAAGTAATGGAATAGAGTCAACTTCTCAAGAAGTTTAGCACAGTCATGACACACTAGATCAGTCTGAAAAGTCATAAAAAAATAATTTTAGTAGTGAATGGGAGGAGTTTTCTGAAGCAATAAAAACTCCTAAAATTAATCCCAAAATTGATCAAGTAACTAGTTTTCAGACACCAGAACATTTCCAAAAGATAGTGGGGACTGTTAATCCACTACAACAAGTTCCAGAGACTCATGATCGAGAAATCATACGGCCAACCCTACAGAATAGATAATTTTTCAAGTTGAAGAAATTCCTTCACTGGACATTTTTTATAGTCCGAGCTATAAGGTTGTAGTTAAAAAGAACAAAAGAAGAGGAACTGATGAAATAGTCTCAAACCTCACAAACAAATCAGTTGATGTACTATAGAAGGATTCCTTAGATGACCCTACAAAACATCTAACTAAATTATCACAATATGCAGGGGAATTTTCTACTGCCACCATTGATAAAGCTACTGAAGTTAGAGTGTTGCTGAGGCAAAAGGAAGCCAGAGTAAAAGAACTACAGAGGTTGTTAAATGAAGTAAAATCCAACTCCAGTAAGCAAATCAAATCAAAGATGGCCCAATTTCAAAAGGATTTCGAAAGCCTTAAATTGTAGCATGAAGAAAAAATCAATGAGAAACAAGCACAACTGGAAACAGAAATGACCAGGATACAGAGCCAACCACAACTAGAGAAGTTTATTAAAGAAGCACAAGATGTAAATGCTAAGTTAAAGAAAGAATATGAATTATTTTTTCATCAAGCTTCTATGATTTACTGTTATTGTGATTCAAATAAAATATTGATTCAACAAATAGCTATCTCAAAACTTGAATGTGAAAGAATTGAAAAGAAAATCAATGAACACATTCAATTGCAAGTATCAGACTCAGGGAAGTAAGTTGATCTACCTTAGATAGATAAGTTTCATAAGGAGGTCATATTCAGATATTGGGAAGAACAAATCAAGCAGGAAAAGAAAGCAGCAACGAAAACATCTAAGTTATCAAATGAATTTATTGAATTTGTATGTGAACAACTGGTAAAAGCAGAACTTCTACAAGAGAATGCAGCTGAAGTGTTTTCAGAAGAAAAATAGATAGAAACAGAGTGGAAGAAGAAAGAATACACACATGATGAATTAAT
Source organism: Pinus albicaulis (assembly GCA_034641835.2). Taxonomy (NCBI): domain Eukaryota; kingdom Viridiplantae; phylum Streptophyta; class Pinopsida; order Pinales; family Pinaceae; genus Pinus; species Pinus albicaulis. The sequence goes on along the minus strand of CM076577.1, from coordinate 558,490,272 downwards.
TAAGAAGGTAAATAAGTTTGATCAAGAAAATTATTGGAACTTTTTGATCAAACCTTATCATCAGTATCGAATTCTGCAATCCTTAACATATTCAACAAAAAGATCGTAACCAGTACTTTCAAACATATTATACAAGAGATAGGTCAGATCCAGGATTTCAAAGCTAGCTTAGCTCAATCCAATGATAGATATTTGTCAACTTCTTGACCAAATCCAGAAGAAAGGGCATAATTCATAAATCAAAATTGTTATTTTATTTTCCTAGATTGTAGTCTAAGTTAGTCATACGAGGATGGTTGTTTGAAACCTCCTCTATATTTTTGTAATAATCTATTTTAGAACATAGTTAGCTTAGTATTTAAAACTCTCTCATGTATTTAGAGAAGGGTCCAAAATTTTGTCAAAAACATTTGCAAAGAATGCACCATTGTAAGTTTGTGAATGCTTTGATGAATTAATGTAACACATTTGTTATCTTTTGACAACTAAAGCTGTTTAAATGATGTTTCACTAATGTACTCTTTAAATTTCTTGAAAGTGACAAGGAACGGATCAATTACTGTCAGTTTACATGAGTAGAACTTTGTACATATGGTACTTTTATTCACTTGTACTAAGTCTTGCTTTATAGATTGTTAGACATCTTTTTATTACATTATATATTTGAAACATTACCATAGATGAATATTACATGAAATTCTGTTCTAATATTTATATGTAGTTTCTTATTGAATGTATAATCACACATATGAATGTGATACATTATTCACAATTCTTCTAGTCAAACTATTTTGTTAGAAGAATCATTTTACATAATTTTCATCTCTTTCAATTGTTAAATGATCTATATTACTAAGAGTTGAAGGATACCTTTTCATATCGCATAAAGGAAGAAACATCCTGGGTATATAGTAGAATAAATAGTTTAGATAGATACATAAGATAGATTAAAATAATTTCCATTTGCCTGTCATATAATCAAACACCCTCAAAATCATCCTTATTTGGGAAATTGGTCCCATTACCCCTAGTCGGAGCCACTACACCAAAAGGAAAAGGAGCTGCTTTAAGGTCTAGACTGGATGGTTTTCCCACATGTTCAGAAGCAGAATTCTGAGGCCTCAACAGGTTCCTGAAAGTGGAGCATAAAATCTAGTGGTCTTTGAAGGAAATACCATGATATGGCATCAAATTCTTAGAAATATTGGAGAGAAGGGCCTTTGAATACTACATGCTAATGGTATGGTAGAAGGTATGTCTAATTTCTCTTTGGATTTAAATCTATGTGAACATTATATATAAGGGAAGTGCAATCGAGTGAGTTTTCCCTCGGGTGTTAAGAAGGTGAAAGGGATATTAAATCTTGTGAAAAATTATATGTTTGGACCTATGTCGGTTACATCACTAGGTAAGTTTGTGTACTATGTCTCATTTATATATGACTTGGAATACATGGATATATTTCCTCAGGAAATCCATTCTTTGAAAAGAAGTGATCCCTCTAGCCCAATGAGTGGGTCTGGTAACAAATGTGACAAATAATGCAAATTTTTTTAGTTTAATATCAAAATAACATGAGAGAGGTAGATGGCCTACCTCACTCCTATGTGATAGCTTTCTCGATGTTTATGGTGTTCATTTCACTTCCAGTATCTCTCCTCGTTATACCTTTTGCGTTCGAATACCTACAAGAAATATCATATGACAAAAAACGAAAGAGACACAACATATATATATATATATATATATATATATTTCAAAATAAACCATATGAAGGAGTATCATAATAAACGAGTTGATATTAAAAAGTTCATCGAAAGCAAAAAATGCTTTGTATTATTAATTAAAAAAAGGGAATCTTACAACTGGTGCCTTGATGTTGGAGGTCTCCATCTGAATGGAAATCCAATTCCAAGCCAAATTCTTTAATCTCTTCTCCTTTCTTGTTAAATCAACAACATATAGGCACAATCAGGTAGAAGAATGGCAACCAACATTGACCAACCAAGACTCACTAGCATGGCACTCTTTTATAGCAGAGTTGGAGATTTTATGGATCCAAAAATAAGGGGGGAAATCCTTATCTCAAAGAGGAAAATATTTGGAGACAACATCAAAGGTTAAAAATGGGAGAATTTGACCATATCCCCAACCAACAAGTACCAGACTTTTGTTCTTGAGAGTTCTATAGGACGAAGCTTCTGCTCCATTTTTGGAGAACCTTCCTAAAGAGGACCAACGCGAATTTAATGTTTCATTCCCATGCTACCAGCGCTTTTCATAGGTTAGAGATAGGGTGAAAAGCATGAAGTTGTTTAGGGGAGAACCACGTTGGGCTTGAAAATTAGGGCTTTTTACAAAATTTTGCAGAAAGACTTCCAGGAATTTCTATTTTAGGTCTTCAGGGATATTTTAAGCATGTTATCCAACATGAATATGTTTTCACATATTTTTTCTTTTTGCGACATTCGTGGCATGAGCGACACAAAATAAGACAGTTAGGATGAGAACTGAGGAATGCAACAAAATGTTGTGTAACATATGCCCCCTAGAGCATGAAATAAGAACCATAAGTGATGGTTTAATTTCCTTATCAGCCATGGCAAGGACTTTGGAAAACCACCATAAGGAGACCTGTCAATCAAACACAATAAAATATATGGTATCTCTTATATAAACATGCCTAATAATATATCTTTGAATAGGCATAAAATAACACATGAATCCACAGTATGGATGCAACCATCCATCTGAAAGGGATCATGAAAATGGATCCACGTCATGGTGGCAGCCATCGGTATAGAAAGGATCATGTATACAATCATGAATACTCAATAACTCCATGTAGCATGAATAATAATAGATCTGATCCATGGTATTCATCTCTATCTCGACCTGCCCACTATAAAAATATAACCATGTGAATAGATGTGCTGATATCGAACATGGTAGAAACCACTTGATTACCGGTCGATGAGGTAAACTGTTAACAGTTTTGAGAGAAACCACCAATAATGACAATGGCCCTTAAGGTACAACAACACAATCTACACGTGTGAATAAATGAGATGAATTCAAACACTTTCATAATCATTCAATCAAAGGACAATGATGTGAACCTATCGTTGAATGTGAAGAACTTTCCATTGAGGCATGCAAGCTCCAAAGTACTGAAAAGGAGTTTATATAGAACCTTCCTTGATAACAAGATGAAGTCGATAGCAAGTGATCCATCGAAGGAGGACCATAATGATTCCAAAATCATCGACATGGAAAAAAGGATTCCTCAAGATGATAGGAGTGATTTAGGATTGTTGTAGAGAGGATAAAAAAAGTAGACGATGTTTTAATTTTACAGATAGGAATTCTCTTGAACATATCAGTGACATGACTCCGGAGTTTGGCAGCATTTGACTCAAAATGGGATCAAAGGTCATGATGAAAACAGATGATAATCGAATGAGACGCAAATGGATTTCCCAAACCCAGAAATGAAAATGAAAAATGAAGGATATCCCCAACCTGACACGAAATGCAGATGAATCTCATATTCAAGAGTGACATGTTGTCTTTGGTATAAAATACAAAACATGTTTTACTTCCATTTCCCCCCGCTATTTCTAGTGAGTACCTCATTATTTTTTGTAGAAATCTTGAAGAGGATACCATATGCTCATATTATATGTCCACCCTTTGGATGAATACATCCTAGTAAGTTTAACAAGTCCTAGGAAAGAGAAACTTGGTCTCATCATGGTGACAAATCCTTCGTCATTTAAGTTTTACAAGCCTGACGGAGGGGTAACTCGACATCTTTTTCATGTTTAGGGATTTTGAAAAAGAGACGGAAAAGAAAACTCCAAAAGGTCCCTTTTCATAGATAGTCCCTCGAATTTGAAAAGGTAGAAAACAATATCCAAGAGAGCCTTTGGATCATGCTTGACCAAGGTATTATTTTTATGTAATTATTCAACCTAAGCTCGAAAAAGGGGTAAAAATATACTGAGACGACATCATTTCTTTTTTTTAACAAGCTCGAAAGGACAAGTGATCGACAATATTTTCATGTTTCTAGATTCAGGAAAGAGCTTAAAGTTGACTCGAGGGGGGTTTCTTTTTTTATTCTTTTCACAAGTCCCAAAAAGTGATAAAAGGTAACTTATTGTTAGCCATTGACCAAATTTGATTTATAATGACCTGCTTCTGAACATGCAATCAAACGTCACATTGATCGAGAAAAATATATAAATATGGGAAAAATTGCTTCATAAAATGATAAAAAATGTTTTTTAATCAAAATATTTGGAAAAAGTCTTTTAATAGCTAAAAGTAAAAAGTAAAATATTTTTAGCATTTGAAGTTTGACAGAGCACTTTTCCCTCCATTTTATTCAAACTTCAGGTGCACCATTCGACCAATCTAGGTCACCATTTTCTGATATGTCTATTTCAGGTAATCGTTATTACCTTAGCCTACATTTTCCCTTTGTTTTAAGTAATTTTATCCATTTTTTTTTTCTGGTAAAGGAGCCCTTGAAGCAATCAGGCTAAAGCAATTGAAGAAAAATCTCAAGGAAGCTCAAATGAAGCTCAAGGAGAAGGATAACTAGGAACTACTTATTGAAGCATCATTGGCTATGTATCCCATCATCCACAGGTGTCATAAAACAAATTTTGATAGATTTTGAGGATTTTAAGCATTTTTGGTGATTTTTTTGAAATTCTGGAAATTTGGTTTCCACAGAAGTGTTGCGCAGTGGTGTGAAGATTTCTCTCAGAGCACTCAAATGAATAATGGCTTATGTTGTTGGATTTAGTTTCACTTGTACATTCTAGATCAGGTGCTGGTTTTTCATGACACCCCTTAATTGTGGAGAAAAATCCAAAAAGATGCCTCTATTTCATGTTTCTGCTAGTGATTTTGACTAAGCACATCACTTCTGGAGTGAGGTTGAGAGAATAAAGTTTTGAAGGTCTTCTCGTGGGTGTTTTATCAATTTTGAATGTGCATTGGAAAGTATACATGTAGTGCTACCTAACCCGACATTCATGCTTTAAAATTAATTCTTTAATGTGGGTCAAATTCACCTCTTAACAGGTGTGATGTTTCTGTAGAGAGGTGCGATGCTTCTGAAAATGGCGCTACGTTTCTGCATTGGATTCCCTTTGGAAAGTTGTCAACCTAGGAAAAATTCAGAATTTGAAGCTAATCTATCCCATGAGGTGTCATTTGAGTAATTGAGTTTTTTTTTCCTCTTATGATGAGGAAACATGTAATTAAATGAAGGAGACACATAATCCTAGCCTTTAGCTGAATTTTAGGGAATAGTTTCTAACTTCCCTAAATTCTAGTAAGGGACTCTTATGATGTAATTATGATGATTTTTGGATAAAATTTCGACCCTATCATGTGTCATGACTCTTATTTCCTATATGTAGTCCAACTCAAGCCATTTAAAGGGTTGCATAGTTGTTATTTTCAATGGAGTTATTGTACAAGCTTTTGTTTTTTTAAGTGAAATCAAAGATAGTGTTGCAGACATAGTGTTGAGACTCCAGTGGTATGCCTTTGAGCATTTTTTTTTCTTTATAATATTCTCAAGTTGAATGTTATGTTATCCTTCTCTCACATATATGCTTTTTTATGTCAATATTATCAGTATATAGACACAAATCATGCTTTCCATGCTATGTTTTAATAAGATTTACATGAACATGTCTCTGTTCTTCTGATGAATGAATTCATTTTAATTATCATTCTGACTCTCTCTCTCTATTAAACCTATAAAAAAATGAAAAATTAAGTATGTTACTAAGCTTACCTACATGGCCTCATCCTTGCCTCTACAATCTAACCTTTGAAATTTGACCTAAACCCTAAACCTAGCTCCATAACTGTCATTCCTATCCAGCAAAACTTCAAACAAAAAAAAATATTAATCTATTGAGCATTAACTATCCTAAGATCATTATATCCACTTATCCATTTGACTACAAAGTGACATTGAGAGATGCCTGTCTGGTTTTGGTAGGGATAACAACCTGACCTAAAGGTTGGTTTGTGGTTACCTTCCTTCAGTTCCATTCTCAGCCTTGGGAAGCAGGGTGTTTCAGGAAATAACTCCCTAAAGGTTTTTGGGTCGGAAACCTTCATAGATCAAGGGAATACCATTCAAGAAGGACTCACTCAATCTATCTTTTATGCTAAAAACTAGATTTAATTAGTTGCAGAACTTATCCAAAAGTCCTATGTTTGATGTAGATCCCGCAGGGTTCAAACCCCTAGCAACTCCTTGTGCCTCGTAACCTGGAAATCAAGAAAGAACAAACATTAAACACTAGTTGTACAACATATATTGTTCCTAGATGTTAGTATAATTCATGTATAATATCATATAAGCAATACTAAATGTTAACTAAAAATATTCACACATATATAGACACGTGAATATTCGGGAACAATATGGTACTTATTATTATAAAGGGCATGTACAAGAATAGAAAGTGGAGATATCACCTGAATCCTTCCACGACCTTCGAGTAGACCCTCCTCTAGATTCGTCCAGCCATCACCTCGCTAGGATTCTTCCAAGATGTGTGCACATAAGATGTCATATAGGATGATGATTATGTTCAAGGAAACCATGGTTTCCTGAATATACTTGGGAAGTGCAGGAGGCACGGGAACATCAGACTTGAAATAGGGATCCAACAGAGTATAATATCTATAATTTTCTCTCTCCCTTAGGCCATACACTTGAGGGGATTTTATACTCCCTCAAAGTAGTTTCAACAGTTGGAAACAGTTGGGCCATGGGATGGGGTAGTTGAATTACGGGAATAACCATCACCCTCCCACGAAAATAAGGAATTTATAAATATTTTTAATGATTTAAATGGCATACGTGGAAAATTATGAATGGACTCGCATATATACGCGGAAAAGTATAGGCATAACCGCGTAGGGGAATTTTAACACTGTTTTTTATGAATTTGTTCAAGTATGGAGGGAAAGGGTGCCTAGGGTGAAAGAGACAATCATTATTCACATGAGTGTGAAAAATGATGTTATAACAGATGCCCCCTAATATATGAGGTCATAAGGGGTACATGATGAGCGAAATATATTATGTGCATAGAAAGAAACCTTGCAAAGACAAGAGAGGACGTCACTAGATTTCAGCCTATCAAAAAACCAATGAAAGAATTCAGAGAGTCAACTCATGTTTGAAGCGGGCATACCCATGCTCAGTGAAATAAAAGAATGTCTATAGATCCAAAATGTATAAAAGTATAACTGAACTAAAAGTACATAGTGAATCATCTGAGCACTGCCCAGAAGTAAAAGTCAAAAATCAAGTGCAAGTATCACATATATAATATTGGTCAATGATGCTGTAGTAGATATCTAATCACACAAGTAACCGAATATCCAGGTACCAAATCATAAGAGGTGGAATACATGGTACAATCACGCAACTCAGGAGCCAACATGTAAGATGCTTCTATACTAAAGCTGCAACATATAAGGGTGGACGGTGTCACTGGCAGAAGCTATATGAAATGTCAAAATTGAACCAAAACATGTTGATGCAAACCCGAGGTCTTCACTGATCACTATGGCACAATTCTACACAATGGGAATGAATGAGCTGAAGTCAACCACGTGAGAAATCATTTGATTACTGGTCAATAATGTAAACTATTAACAAATGCGAGACAACCCACCGATAATGATAATGGGTGTCAAGGTGCCCCAGTACAATATAACAAGTGTGAATAAATGAGTTGAAGTCGAACACTTGTAAGAATCTATCAATCAGGAGGCAATAATGAATCCTCATTGTCGACAATGAAGAGTCTGCCACTAATGACTGCAAACCCTAAGGTTCTGACCAAAAGACTCTAGACCTTATTCCCATAGTAATGAGTCAGAGTCGATGGGAAAAGATCTGCTGGAAGGAAGGCATTGAGGCATCCCACATCAGTACAACGTGAGTGTAACCTGCAGGCCAAGATTTGGAAGGAATCGGACGAAGTAGAGTGAAGGAACCAACCTAAAGTACATTTACGACATGCACAAGATGAAGGTAGCACATGGAAGAAACCCTCTAAACCAACCAATAATGAAAGCTGACAAAGAGGCGAGATATCCATCGATAGGGTCAAATGGAAATCAAGGTACTACACGAATCCCAAGTGTGATAATGTATGCTGACGTTGAACACAAGGAAAACCACTCAGTCAAAGACCCATAATGATGATAAAATGCTGAGCACAAGTTCACCTATCAATAATGTAAATAGGGCCACGGTGCGGCTCTAGGTTTAATCTCAGAGCAATATATCGTAGTCGATAAGAGAAAAACCCACCGGAAAGAAGTCATTGGAGACCTTCTCAAACTAGCACGAGCATAGGATGAAACATCTGATGTGATAGTACAAGATACTGAAAAACCGGGAAGGCCAAAAAAAAAAAGTCAAGAGATACCGCAGAATGGTCGACTCAGGGTTAACTTCCCTTGAACAAAATCACGACTCATGATGACCATGGTAGCAAATAATGACACTGTATAAGTTTGTTATGCAGGAGGCAAAAACAAACTCTCCATATGATTGGAAGAGATAACCAATTGGGGGAGAACTGACTCATGAAACAAGGTTATGGCATCTCCTAGGTAAAAACCAAAACCATCCCAAATGAGGAAAAGACATAGTGGTATGTGCTTTGTTCAAGGGTGACAAACTGATACTGTAACTGCCATCAAAATATGAAGTAACATCCCGTTCCCACTCTTTTTTAACATATTTGATTTTTTTGTCTTTTTCATATAATAAGATTGAAAAAGAATAAAATAATGCTATGGTACAATGGATAGAACAAGTATCAGGAAATAGATGCACGAGTTCCTGGGACAGGAACAATCCTATACTCAATGCAAGGTGGCGTAAACTGGTAAGAGATACTCAAAGGAGTGTTCCATGAATGGGTAAAAAGGGTATCAAGTTGCGATAGCTAAGTGTTTTGCAATGGCTAACTTTGTATAGAGATTCAAGGTCAAAATATGGCTTAAACATCAAGTCCAAATGAAGCTGGCTAAAGGCCAAGATAAACAAGTAGTCAATATGCAATGTAGGAATGAAACTGAAGAACACTAAGGAGCCTCTAGGGTAATAGCCAGAAAAATGATAATGAAGAAGAAGAAGAAGAATGAAGCTTCAACATATAGGTCATGGTGGGACTAAAGAGGACTCACGAGCCTACATAAAGTGCAGCATGGGCAACAAGTGCTAGCGAGGAACTAACTAGGAAGCCCATGTAAAGGAAGGCTATACCACCAAGTCATGATTAAATAATCAGCAAGTGAAATGGGTTGAATACTCCTGACATGATGGGATCGACCCTATGGCAAGTGATCAGAATGCAGGCTAGAATGTAGAATGTAACGGAAAGTGGATGACCTAACCTATATGCCAATGGAGATCATATACCTGCCATGACAGGTCAGTGGTCATGGTTTTGAAAACTGGAAAAAATCTCAAAGTCAACAAAATGTACCTGAAAATATAACCATCCCAACACTTCCAAGCAACTGAGTTATGTAGCTTAATACAGATGTGAAAACTAAGAATAATGAAATTTTGCAAACAAATTTCAATTTCTGGGTGTAAATACACATTTTACCTCATATTTGGTTCATTGTTACTTTTCTGAATTGGAGAAAAGAGCTCCGGAGAAAAAACCTCTTTCCTCAAATCAGGAGCAAACAGTCGTCAAACTTCATCGGATTAGTCAGGTAAGCCTTAAATTCATCTTTATGATTAATTTTATCCATTAATAGATTAAAAATTTTGATTTTTCACCGTTCAAATGATTTGTTTTTATTTATCATTCTGCGCATACATAGGTTCATGTGGACGAACCCGCGTATGATACGCGACTGTTCAAAAGGGAAGTCGCGTATGCGCAGACCATGATTGCAAAAAATGAACCTAATGAAAAAATGAATGATTTTTTGTAGGATGACTATCTCTTGGAGAGAACGTGAGCACAGTGCCATTGACTAAGAGGTCATGGGGGACCAAAATTCGCTCAATATCCTCCGAAATTGTGGTTTACTCAAATTCTTCAAAATGGAAAATATGAAAAGTAACATCCAGTTACTTGAAATGCTAGTATATCATTGGGAACCGAAGGAAGATTGTTTCATGATTGATCAAATACCTATACAAATAGAGGTGGAAGACATTTACTTTATTACTGGACTCTCCCGAAGAGGAGATCCAGTAGATTTACATGGTAAGCCTGTGGGAGGGCTTATAGTTGAGGATTATGTCCACATCTATTGTGTAGAGTGGTCTCAAAAAGTAGGGACTCAAATTGCCATCAAAGATTTAGCAGAGCCGCATATGAAAAGTCTCCTCTTTACCATTGGTAGGGTGGCAAGATCTGCTTTCTTGCACCAGGCATCGAGAACACAGATGAGTATAGCTGTGGAATGTTTAGTGCATCTCTTTGATTGGTGTACAACTCTTCTGACCAACATGAAAAAACAACTGACCTCCATCCAGAATGCTACAACTAAGCATTTCGGGTATGGAACCATCTTGATGACATTCTTCTTTGAGAAGATTCCTAGGCTTCGACCCAAAGTGTTCTCATCCAGCAACAGCCCTAGAGACCCAAGAATAGCCCGATGGGCTGATCTGATGAAGAGACTGGGGGGAAGTGAAGTTACCCGAACGACATGGGATGATGAGTTTTTCCAATGGTGGGAAGAGCAGATTATTGTAGTGGATGACTATCCCTATGCTGGGATGGATTTTTGTGGTGATCCATACTTAGTCCTTCCACCTGGCACAACATGGGGTGTTATTGGTAAGACTGCAATATTTGATTGATTTTTTATTTTATTTTTTCAATATATATAAAAAAATAAAAAACAAACATGTTTTTTATTGGATTCCAAATGACTTACAAAATTATATGACCATGACACAGATATGGGACCAGTTCGTCCTGAAGGATACCCATGGCACAAACATTGCAGAGGAAAAGCGGATGCTGAAGACTTTGGTAGGACACTACATGCCATTCAGAGAAACTTGGAGAGTTTAACTCGCCAAGTGCCTATGTTTGTAGTAGAAGACTTACCAGAGGCTATCAAAAGATGGGTAGTCAGGGTATCGTGATATTGGGTGCAGTTATTACACCATGTGGCTACTGCTATCATGTTCTATAGGAACACAAATGTTGGATAGGGACCATAGATTTTATTGGATGACTGTATTATATTTTTTAGACTGAACATGGCCGAGCATAAGCCCTAATTTTGTAGGACATATGGGTCCAAATTTTTGTGTAGTTTTTTGTACATTTTGATGATATATACATATATACAACGGTTTATTATGCGATGAAACAAATGTGTGAAAATGTATGCTGATTTTGATGATTTGATTTAAAGTATTGAATGAATAATGTGCCAGTGAATTGCTTGATTAGCTAATTAATCTGCCATGTGATTGTTAGCTCGAGGGTTATGAATAAATGTTATAAATTGAAATGATCTTTGCAAAAAACATACCTTCAAAAACAATCGAAACAAGAAAGGATTCCAGACCCGATATATATTGTTCAATTGTGACACCACCAACTGGGAGTCCAAAAATACTACCAATGAATCAACACCCAAAGATATTACTTCTGAAAGTAGATAAATGACTGCAGTGTATTATGCTACGTTATTGGAAGCAACGCCAATGCAAACCACTCTTGAAACTAACAGTTGACCAGATGGATAATAAAGTACCCAATCCGTGGAAGCTAAGTTTCGGGTGTGTCTACTAGCACCATCGGCGAAACCATAATGACTCATGATATCCAATACAACCTGCCAAAGCAGATAAAAAATCATCACCATCACCTCCTAGACCGAAAACTCAGATATGTAAAAAAACAAAAACAAAAATATATACAAAAATCAAGATGCCAGGCCAAGGCCTAGGCATAATACCTTTTCAGATAGAGCCCATTTTTGGGATCGCCAACTTATTTCCCTCAAAATCAACCAAGGTATAAGCTCCTTTTTTTAGGAACTTTTTAACAATGAAGGGGCGATACCACATTGACTTAAACTTACCTACCCCTAGGGCATCCTATTCCTGGGCATAATCCAAAACAAGGTCTCCTTCGGAGAAGACCCTAGGTTTGACCACTTTATCATACTAAAATTGTACCCATTTCTTATGCGCTTCGTTCATCGTGGCTATTACACAGCAATTTGTCACCGTCTCTGCAATTCCCCATCCCGCACATTGGAGGGCTTATTCTGTGACCTGTGAGCAGTGACATGACCTGAAACCAATTTCATGGCATCCCCCTGAACAAGGACATTCATTCCCTTGAAGACAATTCCTTGTGAAAAACCCTAAAAATAGCCTTTTTTTCCTTGGCGTGACTAGCCAGTTCAGCCCTCGCGCCAATGGGGGAAATCCTCCAAAGAGGGCGCGCCAGCTGGTGCATTGTCACAGTGTTATACCCGCTCCAGGCTTATTAAGGAGTGTTTTTTAAAAATAAATGGTGGAAGATTGGCTCCAACCAATTCCTGAACTGGTCTCTAAATTGAGTTGGGAGGTTTGGCTCTGGATCTCCATGTAGGGGAAGTGATTTTCCACTTCTCATGGAAGCTTCCTTGAGGATAGGGCCAATACCATGATTGTAGGGATCCCAACTCCCCTTCCACCATCTATATAAGCTTGCCATTTTCCTTTGCAAGCTAGTCTCCAAGAGCCTTCATAGCCTAAAGAATGCTGCAAGAGCCTTGATAGTCCTCATAGAGCCAAATCAGTAGCAAGGATATTATTGTCAAGACAACCGAAGAGAGAAGCTTGTCCCATTCCCGACGAGCTTTACCAAGACGTATTCCGCTGTCGACCCGCCGAAGGAATATTCAGCGTCAGAGCCAGGTTGTATCTTTCTTTGTATTAATTAACGATAAGCGACTTTAGTTATGGTTCCACTCGTATTGTTAATTGTGATCATGAGTTGTGTCTTCTCTGACTGATACATAATTGCATATATTTGGTTTTACGCTTGTGTGTTCGTCGTGTTTCTTGTATGTGCAGGTGTTTGATCGTGACAAGCGGGAGAATTGTGATCTGCCAAAGCAAGGAAATGGGAGCGCCATCTTCCCTATGAACAACAACGTTGGACTTAAGGTAGGCCTTCTTCGCAATTTTTTCTATTGAAATTAGGAACTTGTGCCTTAGCATGATACGATTGTTGCTAGACCCGATCTGGGCTAGTAGGGATTGCCTCTATCCGCAGCGGGGATTTACCTCTACAACAGTGGCTGCATCTCGACGCTGCTCATCAAGATGTTCCAAATGAAGAAGGAATTCTTCAAGACTCAAAGTGTCAGGAAGAAGTTCTACAACCAAATTAAGAGGAGGAATGTCACACTCAATGGGAAATATTGATTCTGACCCATAAGCTAGTTGAAACAAAGTAAAAATAGTTGCAGTATTTATTGACATCTGGTATGCCCAAAGCGCAGGATACAACATAATTTTCCAGTTAGATCTAGCTTTACCAATTGTCTGTTGAAGAATTGTCTTCAAGGATTTGTTCACGGCTTCCACTTGCCCATTGGCTTGAGGATAATAAGGAGATGAATGCTCTTGCCAGAAACCCAATTTGAGAGCTAACTCAGCCATCATGCTGTTATGAAAATCACTTCCATGATCAGTGACAATCTCATTAGGAATACCAAAATGAGCAATAGCTTGATTGAAGAGAAAAAGAGTTGTTGTCTCACTGTCATTCCCAAAAGTAGGCATAGCCTCGACCCACTTCGTGAAGTAGTCTACTGCTACAACAATGTACTTGTTACCTTTAGCCGAAGGCGGGTTAAAATTAGTATAATCAATACCCCACTTTGTGAACGGATCAACAGTGACAACTGGGAAGAATGGAGCTGGATGAGTGCGCATCTTTCGAGTATAAACTTGACACGGATGACACCGTTTGACTGACTCAATAAAATCTTTGAAAATTTAAGGCCAAAAGTATCTAGCATGCAAGATTTTTTGGGCTGTAGCAAGCCTAGATAAATGACCTCCACAAGCTCCACTGTGGCAATCATTCAACACAACTTTAGCTTCTTTGAGAGTTAAGCAACGTCTTAGGATTGAATCGACCCCTCGACGGTATAAAGTATCACCAATGATTAAGTAATTTTTAGCCAGGTGATGTAACTTATAGCACTCATCTTTCGAAAAGGTTGAAGGAAACTCCGTAGTCTAAAGTTATAAAATGAGATCCCCATACCAAGGATCCTGTGAAGAGATGAGAAAAATATGCTCATTCGGAAAGGATTCATCATAAACTATCTCCTCTCCACAGGGAAACTCAGAAATCAACTCTGCTAAAACTAATGATTTCTTGGACTTGGCAGACATAAACTCAAGATCAAATTCCTGCAAAATCACAATCCACCGATTGTATTTGCCCCTAATCACTCGCATGCTGAGAACAAACTGAAATGGATTGAATGCTTCCAAAACATAAGTTTTTCGTAGGAGAATATAATGTCTGAGCCCCTGCACAGCATGGATAGCTACTAAAGCGAGCTTTTCTATCGAATAATGCCGGAGTTTAGGTCCTACCAAACCTCGACTAAGGTATTATATAACATGCTCTATAAGAGCATCATATTCCTAAACCAGAACCATACTGATAGTATATTCTGCTACTGTGAGATACAAGAGGAAATCCCTGTTATAATTAGGTGGACTCAGGATAGGAGTAGAGGTCAATGCTTTTTTCAAAGCATCGAATGAGCGTTGAGCAAAGTCATCCCACAAAAATGGGACTCCTTTCTTTAATAATATCATGAATCCTGTTGGAATCCATTATCTTTTCCTTGTAGACTTTGAAGTTGACGAACAGACGATAGGGGATGCAACATAAGTATTGCCTCAACCTTGAAGGGATCTACCCAAATCCCTTGCGTAGACACAATAAACCCCAACAACCGACCAGATGTGACCACGAAAACACACTTGTTTGGATTCAACCTTATCTTATAAAATTGACATCTTTCAAATACTTGACAGAGGTGAGAAGGATGATCAATTCTCTTGCGATAACGAGCAACTAAATCATCCAAGTACGCCTCGATAATATGTTTGATGTCGTGGAAGTAATATGACATGGCCCGCTGAAAAGTGGCTCCAGCATTTTTAAGGCCGAAAGGCATTTTTTTGTAAGAAAAGGTATCCCAGGGACAAGTAAAGGCAGTCTTATGTTGATCTTCAGGACGGATAGTAATTTGATTATATCCAGAAAAACCATCCATGAAGGAGAAAATCGCATAGCCCGCACACTCATCTATAATCTGTTTTATGAATGGTGTGGGGTAATTATATTTTAGACATGCTTTATTAAGATCTATGAAATCAATGCAAACACGAATTTTTCCTTGTTTTTTGTCCACCAGGACTGGATTTGAAACCCATTCAGTCAAAGGAATAGGGAAAATGAATCTCGCCTTAAGCAAATTCTTTACCTCGGCTTTGATAGCTGTAGCCTTCTTAGGGTTAACTCGACGAAGATTTTTCCTCACAGGCTTAGCATTCTCGTAGATCTTGATCTCATGCTGGGAAATAGATGGATCTATACCAGGCATTTCTCATAATACCAAGAGAACACATCCCTAAATTCTTTAAAGAGACTGGTGTAAATTTGAATCTCTTCAGGGGAAAATTTAGCTCCGATGAAAACATTCTCGATAGTGTTGGGATTCCTGGAGATGTTCACCAGGATAGTCGGATAAATCACAACCATGTTCCCTCTAGAAAATACCTGTGTTGGTGCTAAAGGGTTTAGGACTGGGTGAACAGGACCAAAATATTGAGGACTTGGAAAACTTGACTCAACTTCGTTCAAGTCTAGTAGAAAGTAAGACCGATGATGAAAATCATCCTACGGTCTATCTACACCAGTCATAGCTTCCAGGATAGCCTCTTTAGGTGGAAGAGTGGTATCTAGGAAATCCTAGGCAGAAGAAGAACTAAGTGTCCAAGCTGGGGCCACATTTCCATCCAATTTCTCTGGTGAAAGAGAAATGGGAATGGATTCCGCAGAGTCAACAACGGATTTATAAGCAATCTCTGCTGCAAACATCAGAAATTCCATTCCACCCACTTGACCTTCCACTAATGTGGAAGTAGGGGAAGGTAAGGTCCAAGGATCTGAAAAATAATGAGTTCTGAAGAACTCTCTTCGAATAGGAGCACTGGAGGATGAAATTGCATTTATATGAATGGAAGGAGGTGGAATATAGAAAGTACCCATCAGAGAAGAATACATTCCAACCCCGAGATTCTCAACAGTCGGTTTGACATTATCCACCAAAGGGACAGTTGAGTCAGCAGATGCATTCTGGTCTACAGAAGAACAATCATGTTGGTCAACTGTGACAATCCTCCCTTCGTGACAAAAAAATAATAATACGAAACAAGGAGGACACAATAGCATCCATCTCATAAATCTAGTTTCAACCCAACAGAAGGTTGTAGTCTAGTCTTGCATCAACTATCTCAACCTCTATATTTACATTTTTTCCCCCAACATAGATGGGAAAAGTCGAGACAATACCATGCGGCCTATGAGAATGACCATCAAACACAGTCAGAAGAGTGGCTGATGGAACAACTGCATGAGATCCGATTCCTTTCCAGCATGTGAGAGACATCGCACATGTGGAAGCACCCTCATCAACGACCATTTGAAATATAGTGAATTTCGAAAATGACGATCTAATATGGAAAGCCATATGATGTGGGAGTCTCTTTTTAAAATTATTCATATCAAATGTAACCATAAGAGAGTTTTTTGGATCAATAGCCCCAATAGCAGTGATAAGAGCACTTCGTTGAGCTGGACAAGACTGGAGCACCTCGAGAGCAGACATAGCATAAGGACACTGGGCCAGATCTTCTACAACAGAGTAGTTTGGAGCATCCTTGGCATTTGGGTTAATCTTTGTACGCTTTGTAGATGCTTTTGGCATTTGAGGTATGGGCTCAACAGTGGGCCTTATAATGTGAAGCGGTTCAGCACTATCAGGATCACCCTTGGCTTTCGAAGACTCAGCTGTGCCATAATCACGAGATATCGTAGTGATATCTGCGTGAGCACTCACCATATATATGTTTGATGGGGTTTCCCCTTCCTAGGTGCCTCTAGAGGAATCCCCAGTATTTTGATTCAAAAACTAATTGTTGCCCTTAGGGAAAAGGGTTTGTTAACACAGCCTGGGAATTGGAAGATCCCTGTAGAGCTAACAAGTGCTATGCATCCTGAATTTTAGGACAAAGTTGAGTAAGATGATCTCTAGTACATAACTTGCATGGAAATTTCACTTTCTTTTTATCCTTCTGTCCCTCACCAACATGCTCGTTGGATTTATCTGCATCGTCCTTTCCATATTTGCCCTTATTTATATTTCTTCTTCCACTCAGATTATTGATTTCCTTTGGGGTTTGAAGTTTGGACAACATTTATTGACAAAACTTGGGAAGAGGTTGGCACTGAAGGTACAACCTGACTTGAAGAAGTAGATTGTATGGACAACTGCTGCAATTGGTTAATAAGGTTAGCTGCACCGCTATCGATTGACCCAATAAGTCCATCACCATGAGGACCAGGTTTAGTTTCGGACAAATCCAATTTTGAGTGAGGAGCATCAGGAAAATTTTTATTGAGGACCCCAGACTGAGAATATATTAGTTCTAATTGCTGGGCCTTAAAAATAGCCTATTCCTTGGAAAATACCCCAGACAGGGATACATCCTTTGAAATATCTGGCTGCAAAAATTTCAAAAACCATTCTAGAAGGAATTTGTTTGGAATGTAGGCTTTAATGAGCCACTTCCTTCTCCACCATTCTTGAAAATGATAAGAAATGTGGGTTGCCTTGTCCTTCTTAAAATCAGCCAAGAGTTCAGTCCCGACATCATAACGAATGAGAAATTGAAAATGATTTAAAAACATGGTATTCAGATCTCCAAAAGTGGAAAAACTACCCCCAGTTAACTCAATATACCACTTAGTTGCATTTCCAGTCAAGGTGCGCTGAAATAACCTCAACCTAATCGAATCATTGGTCAGGGAGTTTGATGAACACCATAGATGAAAAGTGGTGATATGATTTGCCCGATCCTCTCCATTCTTTCCTTCAAACTTTGGAATGTCTGAAGGTAGTTTGGTGGGGACTAGAGGCCACCCTAGACTATATCGGATTGGATCATTAGTCAATTTCGACAAATCTGGCAAGTTTAACGGTTCCAAAAGTGGTAAAAGAGGAGGAGCTTGTGAATTCCATCCCTGATAAGATGAATTTTCCACATTCTGAAAAGAATACCCTGGATTTGATGAGGCACCAGGTTGCTAGAAAGATTTTGTAGAAAAAGTTGGGCCATAGTAAAACCCTTGTGACCCAGAATTCGGAGAAGGACCCCCTCCCAACATAGAGTTACTATAAACTGGACCAGTTCCACCCACTAAAGTAGTGACTGAAGAAGAAACCCCCTAATAAGGGTTCTAAGCATTTGAAAAAGGAGAAAAAGCCTAATAATCACTAGATGAAGAGACAAGAACATTCCCTTGGTGACCAGCGAGAAACTGATTCCCTGCCCCTACTACCGTAAAGATAGGGCTCCACCCCGTGAAGGTAATAGAATTTTGACCTCCGGACCATGGATTAAGATTTTGAGTCTGGGAGTAAAAGGAAAATATCCAAAGGAAGGATTTGAGTGAGTTATATGCCCATTTCCAAAGGGGAACCCTTGAAAAGAAGCTGATCTACTAGCCATAGAGGATATGGGTGCAGAGGCAGTTGCAGCAGTAGAAAAGGAAAACAAAGGAATTCCACTAACAAACATTCCAAGACAAAAGAGACTAGATTGAGAAGCCTGTGCTTGGGTATAACCGGAAACAAACATAGAAACACTAGAAGAAATTGAAGATATAGCAATAGTGCCTCCTCCTTCAACTTTAGGAGGAGTCTGAATACTTGCAGCACTCACAGCCAAAGCTGTGTTCCCAGTCGTGGACATCGAAAGGTGAGAATGTGATGGATAAGGACTCTCAGGTCTCTCAAAATCAGGTCTGATGTACTCAATGATAAACGGAGAATTAGAAGAAAGAGGAGACAGAAGCGATTCAAGAGATTGAGGTACTTCCTCTACTTCTACTTCTGGAAATAAAAATCTCGTGGGTGGATTACTCCTCTCAATACTGACACCAACACCAAGAACAGCTACAGAAACTGGAACTCTCTCCGTTGCGTCAGATAATACCAGGTGATAACCACCTTCTGAATTGCTCCTACGCCTTCTTGAAGAAGGCTCGACCCTCACGGGAGACAAACCACAAAGCCGTCTCGATCGGAAAATCGATTGGCCAGCCTCTTTAAAATATTGATTAGACTCAAAAAAGTATAAAGCTAAGAAAGCTAGGAGTAAAGAGCACTCACTACAAAGTCCCTAAGATACAGCCAAGCAAGCGGCCTTCAAGTATTTCCACTCCACGTGATTAGGACTGGACACCAAAATACAGGAAAGTGAAAAATAGGACCTCCTGAAAGCAGTCTGGGGTAATTACGACCCAGATCCACTAGCGAAGGTAACAAATTTAGTTACGCTGACCTCCTAACAATAGCCTTTGCCAATGAAAGGACCTAAGCTTCGCAAGGGCACCCTCCAGAAGTGCTGCTGGAAGTGACACAAGGTTTGCCTTAGGTACCACGGGTATTCCCCCCCCCGCAGTCACTTGTGTGATACCTAGGATGGGAAACTAAGGACACCAATCCATATCAGCAGTCAGGCGAAACGGTCTTAGGTCAAGACTCAACAAATCAGAGAGGGGGTATCTCTCTTCTCTACCTGCACTTTCCCTCGCGCTTGACTCTCTGGAGGAGAGCTTTCCCGATCCACCTGACAGTGTTGGATTTCACTCATTAATAAACTTATATGTTTCAAAATCTAAGAGGCCTTGGAGAGTTAACTCTCCATTCACCTAATCCAAGGCCCTACAACCTAGCTAGTTGATGTATGAAAATTAAAACAAAAATTGCTAGTTGTTTTTAATTTATATCTATTATTTTAATTGGCTGTTATTTTATGTCAAGGGCATATGGAAGTGAAACCAATGATGTTTGTATGACGCAACAAGAAACCAATGAAAACCAAACTATATGCAAATGCACTGATTTCCTTTAGATGAAGAGTGATTTCTACACAGGTTCTACGAGACTATATATTTTACTTTTCTTTTCAGATAACCAGACTTCACACACAAAAAATTATGAAAAAGACTAAAATGCTTATGTGCACCTAATTCAAATCACTAATGGCATGCAAATTCTAAGATGAAATATCTAAGAAAGCAAAGAGAAATCTCTAATGATACCAAGGTTGAATCACTTTTTGGTGTTCAACCAATCTTGTTCCAAATCAAAAATTCAATGTATAATGTAGAAATTTGCTGAATAATGATTAATTATCCACCGAGACTATCCTGATCACATACAATTCGAATTTATATGCAACACATAATCTCTTCCACTCAGATCATCACACATGCGGAAAAATAAATCAAGCGATAACACATCAAATCATCATACACATTAATACAGTATGTATGGGGAAAGCTTATAGCTGAAAACCCCGCAGCTATTGTGTATATTATAATGGAGAAATCATGTAACAAACTCAGTACAATACTCCTCACAAGTACTCAGTACTTTCTCATGAAGTTACACACAATCTAGCTCAGTTTTGAACAAGTTACTGGTTCAAAACTCACCGCCAATTGCCTTGCCTCTATTGCGCAATCCAGGCCTGTCTATATAGAGATCCAAGGTTTGAATATCCTTGGCTTGACAGCGCAATCATCATGGGAAATTCCTCCAAGTGTGGTGCAAATCTCATGCACAACTGATGTCGCCACTGATAGCTAACTCCACCCTTTCATCTAACTCTTTCACTGGTCTCCACTGAACTGATCATGCACTGTAGTGAACTGATGTGTTCTTGAGTTGAATAATGAGTTATTAATTAATGAATTAAATAATATTTAATTCACTCCACTCATAACTAATTGATTAGCTAGTTAAACTAATCTCAACTAGTTCAACTAAAATAAGCAGAACACAACTCCACTATCTGTCTCATTAACTCCTCCAAACTTCTGCCACTGAAGTCCAACTGAAGTCAACCATGCATGATGCCATCAAACCCTTGGGAACCACGTGATTCCTCTGTCAGATGCATGAGCCACTTCTGTAGCTCGAACTGAAGTGCTCCAAGAGAGTAAACTGCTATTTAGAGTCCAAATATTATTAAGGGTAAATAATATTTGACTTCCCTATTTTTAGGATAGGCAGTCTAAATATAGACTTCGACCTATAGGTCAAAAAAATAGAGGTCCATCTATTTTTACCAACATGACCAATACTCCAAGAATAACATACTGCAACCACTGGACCATGCTCCATATGTCTAAAAATAGACATAGTCTAAAAATAGACTTTGCGCCAGAATTTGCCTGCGGGCCCACTTAGTGAAGGCGACTTCATTTCACTAAGCTCCATCATCTTGCTGCATTTTTAACACTCCCTCTCAGCAAGATATGGATTATCTGCAACCCCTATCCTGCCTCTGTGGAATTCGAACTTGCTCCTGGTGAGCGCCTTCGTCAGGATGTCGGCATCCTGATCCTCCGTGGGAACATATGAAAGCATCATGATTCTCCGCTGAACACAATCTCTGATATGATGATACCAATCTGTGAAGCCATGCTGCCTCAACTGATCCTGTCTGTACCATGAACCATATCCCGATGTGCCTTTGATATAGCGTAATACATGCTTGCCTGCCTTCCAAAAGAGCTTGGTAGGCTTAACCATAGCTTGCGAAAGCTGGTTAACTGCATAGCATATATCGGGTCATGTATCGACCAGATACATAAGCGACCCCACCAACTGTCGATAGACAATGGCATCCACTACCTCCGCTGAAGTAGCTTCCTCCTTCCTCCAACCACCAGGAAGAGGAGTGTCAACAGGCTTGCAGCCTTGCATGTTTAACCTCTCCAGAATCTCCCGGGCATACTTTCCCTGAGAAACAAACAGTCCTCCGCTGTGCTTCCAAATCTCCAATCCCAGGAAATAATGAAGGATGCCCAAGTCCTTCATCTCGAACTCTCATGCAAGATCCTCCTTGCATGAAAGTATCAACTGCTCATCGCCAGTCAAAATCAGATCATCTACATACAGTACGATGATCAACAGCTTACCCTCCACCACAATCTGGTATAGGTTAGGATCCGCCTCACTCTTGGAGAATCCAAGCCCGGTGAAGTAGCTGTCTATCCGAGTGTACCAAGCATGAGGTGCTTGCTTCAGCCCGTACAGTGCTCTCTTGAGTCGGCACACATGCGACTCACTGCTGAAGATCTCAAAACCTTGAGGCTGCTCTATGTACACCTCGTCCTCAATAACTCCATTGAGGAACGCAGTCTTCACATCCATCTGATGAATGTGCCACCCCATCTGCGCTGAGAGAGCAAGGATCGTCCGTATGGAAGAGTACCTTGCGAAAGGTGCAAAAGTCTCCTCATAGTCAATCCCCTCGATCTGTGAGAAGCCACGGGCGACAAATCTCGCCTTGTACTTCTCCACACTCCCGTCAGCCGCCTGCTTCACCTTGTAGATCCATCGCGATCCTACAACTGATTTCCCAACCGGTCTTGGGACAATCTCCCATGCACTGTTCCTGATGATTGAATCATATTCTTCGATCATGGCATCAACCCATGCGGGTTCCTCCACGGCTTCCTCAAAAGAGGATGGCTCTGTCACAACACATTGACTCACAAGAGCCATGTATCCAGTGTACCGATCCGGTGACTGTCTCTGTCTGCGCTGTGCTGTAGGTGGTCCTACAACCTTCTGTGCATCCCGAGCCAGTCGCTCAGCTTCTGTAGTGCGCATGCGCCCTCTGATGGTTGGCGCTGCCTGGGTGGTTTCTTCCACCTCCTGAACCTCCTCTTGTGGCTGATCCACATCCGGAAGCTCCTCCTTAGGAACTAACGGCTCCTCATCTGCATGCAAGTGTAGCTCCCTCTCAAGCGAACACTGCATGGCTTTCTCCTCCTGAAATTTTATATCCCGTCGCACAACAGTCTTGCGACTGTCTGGCACATACACCCGATAGTTGTGAGGTGTATCGGTGTACCCCACAAATATTCCAACTTCAGCAGTTGGATCCAGCTTCCTTCTTGCATCCTTCGTCACATGCATGTAGACAGGAGATCCGAAAATCCGCAAATGGGAAATATCAGGCCTCTTGCCAGAATAAGCCTCCTCAGGTGTACTCATGCCAAGAACCTTGTGAGGACAACGGTTCTGCACATACACTGCTGTATTGCATGCCTCAGCCCACAAGTGAAGGGCTAGGCCCTGATCATGCAACATCGCCCGTGCAGCACCCACGATCGTTCTGTTCTTCTGCTCAGCCACCCCGTTCTGCTGTGGGTTATGGGGTGCGATGAGCTCTCTCCGAATCCCTTCTGCGCTGCAAAACTCCTTGAATTCAGCCGAGATGAATTCACCACCGTTATCACTCCTTAGAGCAATCACCTTCTTCCCCAACTCCTTCTCGACCAGTGCTTTAAACTCACATAACTTCGCGAATGTATCACTCTTCTTCTGCATGAAGAAGATCCAGCACTTTCGAGAGAAATCATCAACAAAGATCACATAATACTTGTGCTTTGCTGTCGAAGCAACTGAGAAAGGACCACACACGTCTGTGTGAACTCTCTCAAGGATCATCATGGCGTGACTATCCTTCTCGTGAAAGGTGGCTACGCATACTTCCCTAAAGTACACCCCGATACGAGATGCGCAAGGGTGCCTTGGGAAGCCCCGGTAGAAATCTGCTAGAATCTTCAAAGCTCCATGGTGAAGGTGGCCCAATCACATTGCCACGGTTCGCCCTCATCATCCCGGCTCACACTTCTCATGCCCGCTGCCATATTTGCGCAATATCCACACGCAGGCGATAAAGGTTCTTGGTCGAAACCCCTATCCTTGGGGAGTCTCTCCGATGAGTCTTCACGCAACGGGGAAGGCTTTTCCTTGCCCAGAAGACACATCATACCCCCTTATCTTCCAACATCGCCACGGATATCAATGTATTCTTCAATCCAGGTACATGCATGACATCCTTCAGTACAAAGGGTTTACCAGACTCCCTCTGAAAGGATATGGTACCGATACCAGTCGCACTGTATCTACCATCATCGCCCATCTCGATGTGCACACCCAAATATTTTTCCTCCAGATCTGAGAACAAATCCTGATCTCCCGTCATATGAAATGACGCACCGCTGTCCAAGAACCATACCGATCCCGACACACTTGAAACCAAGCATGCGATCAGTGAAAATTCAAGCTCAAACTGTGAAGCCAAAGCCTCTCCATCTGTAGATCTTCCCGCTTGCTTGTTCTTCTTATTCTTTGGACAATTGGTAGCATAATGTCCATGATCATGGCAGTGAAAACACTTCACTTTCGCCATATCCTGCTTCTTGCCCTTTGCACCAGAATGAGAGGTTTTCTTACCCTTCCCTTTCTTTTCTTTGGCAACCAAAGCGCAATTTTATTCATCAGCTCCCTTTGATGAAGATCCATCACGAGTAGTCCTCCTTATCTCCTCCTGCATGAGATCTGCCCAAAGGCGCTCCCATCTCGGCAGCTTCTCCCGACCATTGACACTATCTTGATATGAGTGCCAAGCCTTCGGAAGACCAAGGAGAGCCAGGTCGACCATGTCCTCGTCTTCGACAGTCACCCCCACACTTCCCAGCTCATCTCTGCATTGAGTGAACTTCGTGAGGTATTTGGTGATACTGTCGCCTTTCTCCATATTGATGTTCCTGAGCTTATCTTTGAGCGCCAGCTTCCTTTGGTCGCTCTTACTCTGGAATAGATCCGTCAAAGCTTTCCACATTAAATATGGAGTAGCCTTTCCATGCAGGCTGGATACAATATGATCCTTGACGCCCTCCAACGGGATCCTTCGACATTTCGCCATCTTCTTTTGCCATGCTTCGACTTCAGCAGGATCAGTGGGCTTTTGGACATCCGTATCTACGAACTCCTTCAGACCATTATCTTCTAATACTACCTCCATGCGATCCTTCCATGCAACATAATTCGAACTGCCTTCAAGAGCATATTCGAGTCGCAAACTGTTGAAAGACATTTTCAACACTGGCACCAAGAAAACAAAACTGCTGCAAAATTTCGAATTCCACCTCAAAGCTCAACCTCTCTAGATCTGTGAGAACAAATTATTTCTAGCACAGAGATCGACTGCAAGGGGAATTTACCAGACCTTTCACTTTCCGAAGAAAGATGAATCCAGAGGCTACCTGGCCCGCATGCAGACTCTGTCTACCGAAATAAGTTTGTAATCACTGTGATGACCAATCTCTGCTTCAATAGCTCTGATACCATGTAGAAATTTTCTAAATAATGATTAATTATCCACCGAGACTATCCTGATCACATACAATTCGAATTTATATGCAACACATAATCTCTTCCACTCAGATCATCACACATGCGGAAATAAAATCAAGCGATAACACATCAGATCATCATACACATTAACACAGTATGTATGGGGAAAGCTTATATCTGAAAACCCCGCAGCTATTTTGTATATTATAATGGAGAAATCATGTAACAAACTCAGTACAATACTCCTCACAATTACTCAGTACTTTCTCATGAAGTTACACACAAACTAGCTCAGTTTTGAACAGGTTACTGGTTCAAAACTCACCCCCAATTGCCTTGCCTCTATTGCGCAATCCAGGCCTGTCTATATAGAGATCCAAGGTTCGAATCTCCTTGGCTTGATAGCACAATCATCATGGGAAATTCCTCCAAGTGTGGTGCAAATATTATGCACAACTGATGTCGCCACTGATAGCTAACTTCACCCTTTCATCTACCTCTTTCACTAGTCTCCACTGAACTGATCATGCACTGTAGTGAACTGATGTGTTCTTGAGTTGAATAATGAGTTACTAATTAATGAATTAAATAATATTTAATTCACTCCACTCATAACTAATTGATTAGCTAGTTAAACTAATCTCAACTAGTTCAACTAAATTAAACAGAACACAACTCCACTAGCTGTCTCATTAACTCCACCAAACTTCTGCCACTGAAGTCCTAACTGAATTCAACCATGCATGATGCCATCAAACCCTTGGGAATAGTGTAATTCCTCTGTCAGATGCATGAGCCACTTCTGTAGCTCGAACTGAAGTGCTCCAAGAGAGTAAACTGCTATTTAGAGTCCAAATATTATTAAGGGTAAATAATATTTGACTTCCCTATTTTTAGGATAGGCAGTCTAAAAATAGACATCGACCTATCGACCTATAGGTCACAACAATAGAGTCCCATCTATTTTTACCAACATGACCAATACTCCAAGAATAACATACTGCAACCCCTGGACCATGCTCCATATGTCTAAAAATAGACATAGTCTAAAAATAGAC
Source organism: Pinus albicaulis (assembly GCA_034641835.2). Taxonomy (NCBI): domain Eukaryota; kingdom Viridiplantae; phylum Streptophyta; class Pinopsida; order Pinales; family Pinaceae; genus Pinus; species Pinus albicaulis. The sequence goes on along the minus strand of CM076577.1, from coordinate 558,463,615 downwards.
TTTGCGCCAGAATTCGCCTGCAGGCCCACTTAGTGAAGGCGATTTCATTTCACTAAGCTCCATCATCTTGCTGCATTTTCAACATATAAAGACGCCAAAATCATAGTTGAAATAACATAATGAAATCAAAAGAAGACCGCCTTCCTAATCAAGTCAAGAACCGAAGAATAAAAACTTCAACAAGGCTTAAAAAGATGAAAATAAACCATTAACCAAAACAGAAGCAATTGTAAACAAAAAAAAATTTTAGCTTTTGAATTTTATAAAGAAAAGAGACCTCAAAAAATACCAAGAAACTATCAAATTACTGAGCCAAAACAACTTTGAATTTCAAGAAAAACTTCAACAAGATGCTCTAAGACAATTGTGCTACTCTCGTAGTAGGACTTGTATGAGCAAGAGGAAGACAAGAAACTCAAAAAATCAACACAGTACAATAGCATAAACTTGTGGAAAACTCAGACTCCAAAGAATCAAAAGAGACTCTTTGAAAATTGCAACAAGACCTAGTCAATGAAATCAAGAAAACCAAACGAAAAAAGAGGCAAAAGCAATATGCAAAGAAACTCACAAAGTTAGGAAAGAGAAAATGAGAAAAATCTCTCTGTCCTGAATACTCAGAATAGCCAAGAATCTTCAGAAAAATATCTTGGTGCTCAAGCTAGAATTGCAAGCACAATAAACAAAGATTTCACCAAATGATCCGGTCTTCTAACAATTAAGAGAGAAACAAGTATAAAACCACCTTAAACATAGTCCAGAGACTTCAAAGTTATCACAGGAACATGTCACCACAGGCAGACAAGACCAAAAAGGCTCTTAAACCAAAAATTTCAAAATTTACTCAAACATACGCGCTTTAGTAGTTTTACAACACGTGTGCATACACGACTGTGGTAAAGGCAAATCGCGTATATGCACATCCCTTTACACAAACTGGCATATATACATGACTGCACAAAATAAAAACCGTGTATGAAAATGTAAATAAGAAAAAATAAAAAAGGTCAAGTCTGACCAAGAGACCAGGTCTTCAGTCTGACTGGAAAAAGATTTACTGAACTGGAAATTATGATTAAAACTGTTGGAAACCTTCAAGATAGATGAAACAACCCAAAGGGAAATCACAAAAGTTTGATCCCTAGTGGAGTCTCCATTTCTGTTCCGGGAAATAACTCCCTAAAGGTTTTTGGGTCGGCAACCTTCACAGATGAGGGGAATACCATTCAAGAAGGACTCACTCAACCTATCTTTTATGCTAAAAACTAGATTTAATCAATTGCGGAACTTACCAGAAAGTCCTATGTTTGATATAGATCCCGCAGGGTTCAAACCCCCAACAACTCCTCATGCTTCATAACCTGGAAATAAAGAAAGAACGAACATGAAGCACTAGTTGTACAACATATATTGTTCCTAGATGTCAGTATAATTCATGTATAATATCATATAAGTAATACTTAATGTTTAACTAACAATCTTTACACATATATAGATATGTGGATATTCGGGAACAAGATGGTACTTCTTATTATAAATGGCATGTACAAGAATAGAAAGTGGAGAGATCACTTGAATCCTTCCACGACCTTCGAGTAGACCATCCTCTGGATTTTTCCAGCCCTCACCTCACTAGGATTCTTCTAAGATGTGTGCACACGAGATATAATATAGGATGATGATCATATTCAAGGAAACAAGGGTTTCCTGAATATACTTGGGAAGTGCAGGAGGCACGGGAACATCAAAATTGAAATAGGGATCCAACAGAGTATAATATCTATAATTTTCTCTCTCCCTTAGGCCATACACATGAGGCGCCTTTATACTCCCTCAAAGTAGTTTTAGCAGTTGGAAACAGTTGGGCCATGGGCTGGGGTAGTTGAATTACAAGAATAACCATCACCCTGCCATGAAAATAAGGAATATATATATATTTTTAATGATTTAAATGGCATACGCGGAAAAGTATGAATGAACTCGTGTATATACGCGAAAAAGTATAGGCATAACCACGTATGGGAATTTTAACACTGTTTTTTATGAATTTGTTCAAGTCTGGAGGGAAAGGGTTCCTAGGGCCAAAGAGGCAATCATTATTCACATGAGTGTGAAAAATGATGCTATAACACAGGGGGGAAGTGATAAAAATTTTGGCATTGTCATCGGGGAATGCTTGCAAAACTTTCCCTAGGAAAATTTCTTTAGTTCACTGAAGGTTAGAATTATGGGTGACAGTTTCTGACATTCGAAGAAAGCTGAGTCATTAAATATGAGCCAAAGTACAAATTCTCAAGAAAACCTGGCTCCCAAAACGCACACTAGGTCAAATCTAGACCCATATCCCTCACCAATTGTCAATGACCCTGAGAGTATTTTAAGAACGCAGAAAACAAAGTCTTGGAAAGTTGGAAAGATTATTCCTCCACTTGTGAAATCAAACTCTTTGCCTACAAGGTTTTCTTCAGAAGATTTGTCCTATAATTTCTAATTTGAAACAACTTTGTTTAGGTATAAGTCTGAATCCTTTCTTTTAGAAATTGTCTTTGATCCTATTGATTTTGAGACCTATTTACCAATTTCTGAATATTCATATTCCGAGGTTGATAGTAAATTTGGGTCTAATTTTCACAAACTTGAAGTTTTTGTGGATAAGTTTCAAGTAACTTCAGAAAAATCTTATTTCCAATACCAACAGTAGGCTTTTTCTTCACCACCTACTATTACACCTTATCACATAGCTCAATCATCATATATTCCTTTCATTCCATCATTACCTCTACAAGTTTTCACTCCATCAACACATCCACAACCCCCTCCATTAATCATGGCCAGATGTGCTCCATTGATCTTACTGCAAAAACTCACCACACTACCTCAGAACTATGGTCAAATATTGCCTCTTTTTTATGGAACATTAGAGGTTACTGCTCACCAAGACATTGTAAAAGTAGTTGATTTCATATATCTTGAAGGGATTGACAATGATCATGCCAAGATACAAATCATAGCACAAAGTTTCTCAGGAGAGGTTAAAAAATGGTTATGCTATCTAAAACCTAGTTCAGTAGCTAATTCACAACAGCTAATTGACCTATTTATGGAAAAATTGGAGGATAAGAAGAATCCATTACAGATCCTAGTTGAATATAATGCCTTGAAAAAGAATCCTAATGAGTCTGTACAAGAATTTATAACTAGATTCAATAGAATTTATGATTATATTCCTGAAAATATGAAGCCTCCTCCAGGCCGTTCTTTAATTCATTACCTTGATGATTTCTATCCTGATATGGATTAACCGTTGAGGGAAATAAATCCATCAACCCTTGAAGAAAGTCAGATAAATGTAGCGAGCGTAGAAGTGAATCTGATTATCAAGAAGTCAAAAATCAAGACAAAGAAAAGGGTGACTATCAATGAAGAAACATCTACTTAATATGAGGGAAAGGTCGACACCTTCATAAAAACCATGGAGAAGATGATGGAAAAAATGGCCATCACTAATAGACAAGCTTAACCGTCCTTTATAAATTCCAATTTTAGGGGTCAAAATCAGCAGCCTCAATACAATATCAAGAAAAGGGAACAAAGGGGTTAGGATCCACAAAGTCAACAAAAAATTCGTACTCCATTTCATAAAAAATACATAGAAGTCCTTGATGAAGAAGATGAAGAAGGTATTTCAGGTGAGAATCATTTATTTGAGGAAAATCAACAGCCTATTTTCCTCACTGAAGAAGATCAGTTTTCTGCATAAATTCATGCACCGGACAATCAAAAATATGGCTTGTCAAATGATGATATGCTATCAGTACGGAAAAAAGATTACCAGAGGGAATATCAGAACGTTATTACTCAATTACATAGGCAATATGGTTTGAGGAATAGGAATGTTCCTATAACCTCTAATCAGAAAAAACAAAATTCTCAAACCGATACTCATCATATAGAGACGACTACTTCAAATCAAAACAAAGACAAGGGCCCTGTTGTTCCTAGTCCCGTAAAAGGCAATGAAGCTTCTACCAATCGTTAGAAAAAAGATAAATAAGTGCAATATGGAGGATAGAAGAAGGAGATTCCACACAAATATCAGCTCGAGAAGAAAGATGCACCATCCAAAGACGTAGAAAAACATTCTGCTCTTTTTAGTCTTGAAAATGAAATCTCAAAATTTCAAGTCTCCATTCCTTTAACTAAAATAGTCAAGAATGACCAGTATAAGTTTCAAGTAGCCAAGTTTCTTAGGGCAGATTAGATATCTCATATGGTCAATGTAAGTGATGATCACCCATAACTTTTATTTCGTCCTATTGTTAATGGTGATTTAGAAGATAATGAGGTCCCTCTTTTTTATCTTAGCCTAAAAATCCATGATTTTATCCTCCATAATGCCATGCTTGATTCCAAAGCATCTCATAGCCTTATTCCCAAAGACATCATGGAAAGATTATGCTTGGATATCACAAGGCCCTACCATGACCTTTCTTCTTTTGATTTAGGCAGGGTGAAATGTCTTGGCCTCATTAAAGATATAGTGGTGTCTTTAGAGAAAATCCTCACCAAGAATGTCCTCATGGACGTTGTTATGGTTGATATCCATCCCAGATATGGAATTTTTCTCTCTTGGTCATGGGGAGAAAAACTTAGAGGTACCTTACAGTTCGACTTTTCATCTTCTACATTACCGGTCTTTGGCCAACTTAGAAAACTATACCAGGAAAGTAAAATGAAGTACAAGATCAGTAGCAAAGAAAAGCCAAATAATCACCCCATTCATGTTGTTCACACGGATTTAAACACTTTTATCTTATTCAATGATGAATAATCAACATCTTCATAAATTTTGTTGGAAGAAAATGTAGAACATTTAGAATTTTCAAATTACGTTTTAGAAATTGCAAATGCAGAAAATCAAGAAAAGATGCCAAGTGGTTTGGAACCAAGTGGATCAGCCCAAAAATTAGATGAAATAATGAAATACACAGAACCTTTTCGTACAACAGATCTTTCTCAAGCAACAAGTAAAGTTCAATCATTTGATTTGCAACATCTTGATGAAGAAAGTGGTTTGTGGACCATGGATTTCGATGGAGCCTTGGGTAAGAAAGGGGTTGACATTATACTATGGATTCAAAACCCTATAAATTAGTCTCTTAACATTCCTCCTAGCATTTGAATGTCCTCTTACAAGTTAGCATTTGATTGTTCCAACAATGAAGCGGAGTATGAGGCTTTGATAGTCAGTTTGAAAATTCTGAGGAAGTTAGGTGCCAGGAAGATTTATGTGTATGGCGAATCCGAAATGGTAATAAAACAAGTCAAAGGGGAATACTAGGCCAAGAATTATAGGATGCGAGCTTACCAAAATGAAGTGTTAGATATCCTTAACACCTTCACCGAGTATACTTTTTCATTGATCCCAAGGGACAACACTGTTATTACTAATTCTCTTGCCACTTCGGCCAACATGTTTAAAATTCCATTGTATCCCAATAAGAAGTATGAGTTCAACGTCAAAAATTGCCCTGTTGGTCCAGATAATGTTCATTATTGGCATGTCTTTCAAAATGACAAGCAGATCAACAACTTCTTGTAGATGGAAGAGGAATTTGTGAATTCACAAGTGGATGACCAATTTCACGTACTTCAGCTGAAAGAAAAATCCATTCCTAGAGGTCTTGTGCCTTTGGAGGACCTTTTTAACCAAGACGATGTATGTCTTAGTTTGCTGATGTATTTTCTTTAGAATATTTTGATATGAAAATAAATGATAAGAGTATAATTCAACATACTATTCCTTTGAAACTGGATCAGAAGCCTTTTCGCCAGAAATTGAGGAGAATGAATCCCAAGCTTCTACCCTCCATTCAAAAAGAGGTAGACAGGTTATTTATTGTCGCTATTATAGTTACACTTAATTTATCAAATTGGAAGTCTAACCTAGTGCCAGTAAGAAAGAAGAGCAAAGAGATTCGCTTGTGTATATATTTCAGAAATTTGAATAAAGTGTCGTTGAAAGACAATTATCCACTTCCAAAAATGGACCATATTCTGCAAAGGGTAGTTGGATCTTCTAGAATTTCATTGTTGGATGGATATTCTGAGTATAATCAGATTTTATTCCATCCAAATGATTAGGAAAAGACAACCTTTACAACACCATGGGTACCTTCATGTGTGCTAAAATGGCCTTTGGATTAAAAAATGTAGGAGCGAATTTTTAGCGAGCGATGGATATCGCCTTCAAAAATGAAAAGGATGTAATTTTGGTCATCTATCTTGGTGATATCATTGTTTTTTCCAACACAGATGAGCAACACTTGCAGTGCTTAAAAACAATTTTTCAAATATGTAGGAAATTTGGCATATCGCTGAATCCTAAGAAGAGAATGTTTGCTATGGAAGAAGGAAAATATTTGGGCCACGTTATATGAAAAGATGGAATCTAGATAGATCCGTCAAGAATTGAAGAGATTCAGAGCTTGGACTACCCTAGAAGCAAGAAGGAGATCCAGTCATTCAATGGGAAAATCAATTTTCTAAGAAGGTTTGTTCCCAATATTGTTGAACACTTAAGGAAAATTATTGATATATTGAAGAAATATAGTGAGGTAATGTGGTCTGAGGAGGCAAAGAAGTCTTTCAATCAAGTTAAATTTGTTTTATCTCACGCTCCTATTATTATTAGTCCATATTACACACTTTATTTCTTCGTTTTTTCCTTTGCTTCAGAGCATACTCTAATTGTTGTCCTTATGCAAAATAAAAATCAGAATACAGAACAACCCATCGCCTCCTGCAGTAGAACCATTAGAGATGCAGACTTGAAGTACAATATCATTGAAAAACAACCGTTGGTGCTAGTTAAATCATTGAAGGAATTCTGAGTTTATATTCTTCACTCTCATGTTATAGCATATGTCCCAAATGTTTATTGCAAAGGTGTGCTTACACATAATTCTATTGAACGTAGGTGTGGAAAATGGATCATTGCTATGTTGGAATATGACTTGGAGATCAAGCCTACAAAACTGATCAAGGGACAAGGCTTGGAAAAGCTTATGGTAGACTCAAACCTCCATGCTTTGGACATTAATTTTATTAATGCATTATTGGAGGAGCAAGAGGTTGGTTCCTTACCTCAGGTATCTAAAATATTTATTTCATCACCATGGTAGATGCTGATATTGTTCATGTTTTGAAACACTTGAATCCTCCTCACAACTTGCCTAGTAGTAAAGCTATATATTTTAAGTTGAAGGCTCTTAAGTATTACATCTTTAACAATTTTTTGTATTGTAAAGATTCAGGCAGAGTGTTGTTGAATTGTTTGGTAGAAGGAGAAGTTGAAAAAGTGATGAATGACTTTCATAAAGGTGACTATGGTGGTCATATTTTCTGGAAGACTACAAAAAATAAGATCTTGAGGGATGAATTCTATTGGCCAAGTTTATTTTCATATTCTTATATGACAGTCATGATTTTTCATGAATGTTAGATTTTTCAAGGAAAAAGAAAGCTTTTTTCATTTCCCTTAAAACCCATCGTAATTCAAGCGCCCTTCCAGCAATGGGGTCTTTATTTCATTGGTGAGATCCATCCTCCTTCATCATCTTAGCATAAGTGGATATTAACTTCCACTAATTAATTCAAAAATTGGATTAAAGCCATTCCAACGAGGCAAGCTACATATACTATCATTATTTAGTTTTGGAAAGCAGTATCTTGTCTTGTTTTGGATGCCCACAGAAAATTAGTACTGATAATGCAGCCACCTTTAAGTATAAGAAAATGATTGAATTTTGTGATAAATATCACATAAGACTTGGCCATTCTACAACATACTATCCTCAAGGCAACAGGTTGGCTTGAATCATAAAACCAATCATTGGTGAATATAATCAAGAAATTGATGCAAGAGAACAAGAGAAATTGGCACAAGAAGCTCATAAATGCTCTATGGGTGCACATATTTAACACAAAGAGATCAATCAACATGTCACCTTTCCAGATTGTGTATGGTTTTGACACAGTGTTTCCTACTTATTTAGTTGTCCCAGTGATGAAAGTTCTTCAAGAAATCAGCAGTGAACCAAATGATATCCAGTGAAGAATCAGTCAAATGATTCATTTACAATAGAAAAGAGAAGAATTTTTCAATCACACTTCAAAATTTCAAGAGAAAATCAAGAAAATTTATGAAAAGAATACCAAATATGATGATTTCAAAGTAGGAGATGTTGTTCTTCGATGGGATGCCTGGAATGAAGACAAAGGTAAGCACGATAAGTTTGATAATCTATGGAAAGCTCCATACAAAATTACAACTTTTAGAGGTAATAATGAATTTTTGTTAGAATATCTTGATGGGTTGGAAATTATGGGAGGATCGATGAATGGTAGGTTCCTCAAACATTACCTTACCTAAGCTTGAAGAAAAAGTTCACTTTCATTGTAAATATCACTTTTATTTGCTGTCAAGAAATAAGAAGTTGTTGCAGAAGTTTGAAGCCCGAGGAGAAGGCCATGATACTTCTATGATCAATTGATGTTTTTCTTTCAAAAATTTCAAATATTTGAGTTATTTTTTTTAGTCAAAGTAATTTTATTTTTGAGTTAAAAATTTCCATTTGTCGATTTTTTTTATTTTTTTTTCAGTTTCCAGTTTCCAGTTTTGACTCCATTTCCCAATGGATGATGCTACTTGATCTATGGTGTTCTTGACATCTCCTAAAGGAGTTTCCATCCCCAACTGGAGCCAATGTTAGTTTCCAATATTTAGTGATCAAAAATACTCTTTCAAGTTTACTTACTAGTGTTCCTAGGTCAAACTTTTATATTTTCAAGTCCGTTTTAAAATAAAATTTTGTTCACTAGATATCTCCAGCGCTGAAAAGCTACTCCCTCCAATATATTCATGGTCATTATCATTTCATAGGTCATGTCCTCCATTATCATCTAGAGCCTTATTTTAGTGACCATACTTTCACCTAGGTTAGTGTCTAGGTGTCTTTTGTTTTGCCACTATAAATGCCCAAAATTTTGTCATAAAGAAGGTGAAAAAAGAGTCATTTTCACCATACAAGTTATCTTCAAAGGGAGTTAGCAGAGGTAGGAAAATAAAGCAAGACATTCTGTCTTCTCTCAAAGCTTGAAACATTGTCAAATGTTTCAAAAAAGAAAATGTTTTCTCAAAAGATCATGATTTCACTAAAAGACAAAAAAATGTGTTTTATAATGTTATAAAGGGAAAAAGTGACATCCTAAACTCATTTTATCCTCTCTTGTTTGATAGAACTCCTCTCCCACCTTCAAAATACTCTAAAATTTCCAAAGGTGGAAGAAAAATATATAAATTTGCAAGAAAACTCATTCTTCTATGCTTTTGGAAGCCAACGTGATGTTTCTGAGTACTGGTGTGGCGTTTCTGGGTGTTGGTGCTACGTTTTTTCCACTGTGCTATGCTTTTTGGGTTTAGCCTCCAAGTCATCCATTCAAGCTTCAAAATAAGTGCACAAAGCTTTTGTGGCATCCTTATCAGTAAGTGGACACTCTCAAATACTTTTTTCAATTCAATTCATCAGCATATGAGTATTTCTCTCCTTAGGGTTTTGCTCCACTACGTTTTTAGGGCCTTTCATTCTTGATTGGTTTTAGTTACTTAAAACCCTCATCCCACCATATAAGACCATCATATATCTTCCACATACCCTACCCTAACACTCTCTATCACTCATATCCCTCTTTACCATTATTTCCATCAAAACCCTAATTTCCCACTACAATTCCATAGGAAAAATAGAAAATCCCCGTTTTTTCACATTTTGGTCAATGTCCTCATACCTATTTCAAGAAATTTCACTTGTAGCCTAAATCTAACACGTCACCCTACCTCCTCAATTTTTAGGGGAATTTTCCTTAGCTTCCTTAGACCTTATCTTAGCCCTTAAAGTCACCCTATCCCTATCCCTTATTGTCCCAAAATTCACTTTCCCTAGCCACTCCATCTAGCTAGGGTTTTATATTTTTCACAAGTACTATGGAGGGTAAAAAGAAGGTTCACAAGGGAGGCCACCATTCCATGTTTTAGCCATACAATTTGCAAGAACTCAATGCTTCCTCTTATGCCAAGAGATGTTATGAAAATAGTTGTTGTTTGAGGTTTTGTGAGAGAATCATGGAGGTAGGCTGTCATGCTCAATTGACTAGCATTTTTTCCACTAAATTCCCTAGATACAAGGACATCATAGCAGGCAATGAATTAAATTTATCAGCAGATGCCATCACTTCAGCAACAGGCATTCCAAATGAAGGAGAAGTCTATTTGAAAGGCATGGAATTGGACCTTGAAAACTACCGAATGTTCCTAAAACCTCATTGTAGAGATGAACTTGAGCATGTTTTTCCTTTTTGACATTTACTTGATAAGTATACACCATTGATGAAACTAATCATGAAATACTTTACATGTGAAGGGAGATTTTCAAGACTGTAACAATAGCATGTTAGGTTACTAATGCACTTCACGACCACCAAATCACTCAATTTTTCTAACTATTGATTCAGGAGTTTGGTTAAAATGGTGGAAAAGGTACATAGGAAAGGTAAAAATAGTCATACTAGTTTGTTCCACCATGGTTTGGTCAAGCTGGTTATTTTTCACCAACTCAAAAAACAATATGACCTGGGAAGCTTTCATGGAGAAAGTAGCATTAGCGCTTGCTACTAGTCCACCTATTTTTCATAGCACATTAGCATAATCAACACAACCAAAGGAGGTTGGCTCTTCAAGCAGGAAAGCAAAGGTTTCAAAAGCACCTAGGGTTTAGATCACGCAAACCTATGAGAAGGGTAAGAGGATGGTTTTTTCTCATAAGAACATCAAAGGTGTACTTGCACTTGAAACTACACATGAGAAAACAAAAACAGTAGAGCAACCACCTATTCATGATGGTGAGTCACCAATGTAGCAAGATGATGAATACGCACCCCTAAGGGTGACATGGAACATCATGTGAAGGATAAGTCAGCTTAAGAAATCATAAAGGAAAAATATGCAGAGATAACATAGTTGAGGAAGATTTTCTCAATGGAAAATTTTTAGATCACCTTCTTACAACAAGAGAGTCTGCAGTTAAAAGTGAAACAACTCCTCCAAGATAAGCCAAAGGCACATACTGAGGCAGAAAAAGGTAAAGGAAAATAACCGGTAAATGATGGTGAGTTGTAAGATACAGAATTTGAAACAAAATGAAGGAGATCAAGGAAAAGATGCCTCAAGAGGATGCTTCATAAAGAAAAAGAATCAACTCCTACATCAGGTTGGAAAACTTTTGATGAATTAATTGTTGTCAGAATCAATCAAGTTAGAGAGGATTTCCTTGACAGGGTGAATGGACATCTTGAGAAACTTTTGAAGAAAGCCAAAAGAAACAATGACCTCCAAAGGGATATGGAAAACCACTATTACACCACAAACAAAATCTCCCAAATCAGGCTAAAGTAATTGAAGAAAAGCTCAAGGAAGCACAAAGGAAGCTCAAGGGGAAGGATAAATTGGACCTATTTGCTGATGCATCCTTGGTTGTGTAGCTGTTTAGTCAACTTAATGTCTTAAATTTCTTGCATAAATTATCAACCGAGGTTTGTAAACCGATGAAGTGTGGTGCACTGTATGTGCTTAGTTAACCTTTCTATTACTTCATTGTTTTTTATTTTATGTTGTTTTGGGGGGTTTTTTTTCTTTGATGTCTAAGAATGTTTTAAAACTATGAAAAGATGTAAATGAATCTAATGAATTTTAAGAAGGAAGAAAAGGAAGTGTTCCTAATTTAGTCTAATTTTCATAAAAACAAACCAGAAACTATTGGCTAGTTAAGACCTAATTTGGAAAACATAACATATATATTATATTATGATTAGTCCTATTCCATGGATTTAATTAAAAACAGAGATTGAAATTGAGGTGCTTGTCTGAAGTAAAAGCAGAAAATGAAAATAACTAATGTACTTCTGGTTACTCCAGCATTCAATTATGACGTATGACCTTTTTGAGATGATGTGTAAGAAATTGTTTTTACTTTAACTTCTAATGTCCTAGAATAGTAAGCAAAGGATGCAAAGGAAAACATCTAATGTATATTTAGTTACTCCGACATTCTATAATATTCCTTTTTCGGGAATTTTTGCTATAAGGTCCTCAAGGATGCTGTATAAGAGAGGCAGTGTAAAAATAAGCTGAAAGAGGGCCTGGATCCCCTTGATAACTCACTAAAAACTTCTCTTATAGAATTTGAGCCCAAATAAATGACTCTAGATGGGTTATTCAGATCTCCCCAAACTAGATCCTGTAAAGAATGCTCAAAGAGAGAGCTTACAACAACACATGAACACAATCATAAAACTCTGCAAATCTGAATGCAACATAAGATGAAATATATTACAACCATCATGTACATTAATGTATCAGAAAAAATATATAGAAATATCATGAGGAATAAACCCCTCATGCAATGGGAATCAACCTCCAAAGATTAACACATGAAATACAAGAGATGCAGCAACTGTATAAAATGCCGGAAAGCAGTGACATCGTTGTCTCTAGGAATGCAACTACTACTATAGATATGAATACATGAAATATGACTAAAATATACAAGAAATTCCCAATAATAGAAGAATGGGCTCCAATACAAGATTTCTAGCCAATCTAGGAGAGATTGCTAGAAATGCCAGAAAATGTACAATGTGAAAAATAACTTGTCACTGCAACTGAATAAAAATGAGAATGAGGCTATGGAAGATCTGAAATAATCATTTCCTCCTATACTGATGTTATCAAGCAAAGGGCTGATCCCTTTCACTCAAAAACACTCCTCCTGACAGCTCCAATGGCTCTCCCAGCAACTGCCTATATAAATAACGCAGTTTCTACTCTAGACTATGCTGTGAGAGATGGTGAATGTTTGGCCCAGTGAAAAATATCTGAAATGATGCCCAGGAGTCTCCTCTGCTACTCCTCCAAAGAATATATAGGATCTCCATAGAAGAATAAGCCAAGGAATGACTCTATGAGTTCCTCCTGTTGCTACTACCAGCAACACAATGTTTTCTGCCCAACAAAATAACGTTGTAGCTGAAAGGAAAAGCTTGGAAAAATGCCAAAATGAGGAAATGAAGATAAAACCCTCTCCTTCCTTAAGGATGAGGTACAGATTCCCATCCGGGAACACCCTTGGGTTCAAGAACACTATACCCTGCTAAACAGCCCGGGGATGCAAGTCTATGCAGACCCTACGAAAATAATAATCCAATGCATAATGAAAATGGGCTTCCATCTCCTCCTTATAAATAAAATGAACTCATCTCACCATGGGTCCTATTAACACTTGCCACCTAGCTCAAGCAAGTGGAGCCTCCACTAAAACTGTGATGTCCAAGAAGGTGCAATGTATCGAGACAATTTTAGTTGACTTGGTAAAAATGACTAGATCAAGCATGATCCAATCTTGTTCACACCATGTGGTGCTCAATGCAGCTGCATTATTATTCCTTCTTTCACACAAGGAGTGTTATTTCTCCATCTAAATGGGTTAAGGTGTCTCCTTACCCATTTTATTCAAAAAAATTAAAATATGCAAACTACAATGTTCCTTTTAGCTTGAGGCTAAAATTTGGGAACATTACAGTCCTCCCCTCGCACATGTTTCTTGTCCTCAAGCAACTACATAGAGAGAGAAAAATCTCTCCCCCTTCTCTCTTGTGGCCTTCCTCATCAACAATCTCCACCACTGCTAAAGATATCCTGCAACAAAGTTGTCCTCCAATGCTTCCTCCCAAGTATGCAAACCAGAATGGTACACATTATGGAAAGATAGAAGGTGTAGGTGGAAACCTCCTTGTTGTACAATGGCCTCCTCAAGGTAGGAGTGATGATAGGCATAGGAAATATATATCCCCAATGGTGATCCTCTCATCCATGCTATCATCCAAATAGAAATCTCAACCCCGGTTTTGTTGAATGTGTTGGGGCTAAATGGAGAGTTGGGATTTTGATTCCCAAGATGTTTCTCTCTCCATTTGTGGTAAAAATGGGGTTGCCTTTGTCCTTGGGATTAAATGGTATGGCCTCCAAGAATGGCCCAAGCTTCCCCATCAAGAGAATCAGCCATGAAGTGCCCCCTCAAGTTCTCCAAGTGGTTCTTCCCACAAGAAGAGAAAAGTAGCAATGTGGCAATCATGGTTTTCCCATGGTATCTCCTAAAATATAAAGCACATACAATGGGGATAATCATGCTCCCAATGGTCTATCCCAAAATATACAATAATCTCACAATAGTGCTCCCTGTGAATGTATAGACATCAGCAATACAAGGAGGCAACATGCAATAAAAACACGCTGTCATAAGACAATTAGAGAGAGGGTCACTGCTCCATTCATGGGACCAATGTAGTGCACTTCTTACCTGCATCAAAACTAAAAACAACAAGTTCTCTCCTAGCCACTTGTTTACTGCCATAAACATCTCATAATGTGAAAACATGAAAGTACAAATTGGTGCCAATGATGCACACCAAGAAATATGTGGATCCCCCACAAACCATCATGAAAATATCCACTCCCATTGCTGCAATGGGCCATAAGTACATCATAATAAGGAGAATAAGGAGCTGTGATAATCCTCAGCTCATTAAGCCGCCCATATAAAGTAAAGAAAGGTTAACCAAAATGTAAACATATACCTTCTTTACCATGTACTCCGGTCCTTGAGCTGAAGTGGATCATCTAAATGCTCTCCCTCACCTCCAATGAGTAGGGAAATGGTTGTGAAAACCTCTACAAAATAGTTTAGGCTATGAATATTTCCATATGATGATATAGGTCATGTTGAATTCCCTCCCAAGTGAGCTCCTATAGCAAAGCAAAGTATGCATCCAAGTGCATATCTAGGAAGTCCTCATGCCCTGCATGCAATAATTTCTCCTCGAGACTAGGATTCCTAGTCAAGAAGAACCTGCCATAATGAAAGATGACCATATCATCCACTATGTATCTATAATCTCCCTCTGGGTCATCTAAAATCATGCATGCACCTAGATCCTGGGAGTACTCTACCAAGAGTTGAGTCCTCCAATCTGGATCCATCCTCCTCATAGACAGTGCTGGTAATTTGAAATGTGATGCTCCCTTCATGTTGCTACCTACTACTTTGACATCTCCCATGCAAAATTCATCCTAAATTTTTTTTCCATGCCTATCATGCAGCTGCTCATGCTCAAATAGTAATGGTGATCCTTGGAAGTTGGCCTCCCATGAGAATTTGTCATCCCCAAAGAATCTCCCAAGCTGGGTCAAAGTAAGCATGAGTGGACTCCATGCACTCCCATGTGTGAAAGAGTCCTTCCTTAAAGGAAGTATCCTCTTCCTCTCCAAATCTGTGGAGCAGTCATCCTGCATCATGAAGATACCATCCTCAATCCCTGCAGCAAACTCTGTCAGCGCAATATAACTGATGGGAGTGGGTGATACTAAAAATGAGAGAGTGTCTCCCTCCTCCTTGGGTTTATCCTAAAATATCTACGCTGTGCTGGACTCCTCCAATGTCTTCACCTCTCCAGAATCCAAGAGTGGTGAACCAAATGACAAGATGCCCCTCATCGACTCTAGATCAGGTGGCCTCCTAGGTGGAATGCCTCCATATAGTGAGACATCAAGCTCGGAAGTGGACTGTATGTATGAGTGGAATAATTTGTGCCTGTATCCACTGCACTGTACAATCTCTCTCCCTTGTGAAAAGACTTTCCGGAATAGATAAGAGTGTATCAACCCTTGATGTTGATCCTTCTCTTCTTCCTTCATCTCAAAATCCCCAAACGTTGCTGCAAATGGCTTTAGAATTGTGCTTTGGTTCCCACATGTTGAATCTCTTGGAATCCCTTGCATAGAAACAAGGAATCCTCCCATGGAAGCAATGGCTCCCCTCTCATCTCCATGTGATGATGGATCTTCCTCCAATGATACAATGCTATGGGTTCTTCCATGCACATCCTCTTCATCAATATGTGGGTATGCCTCCCCTTCAATGAGAGACCATGGATTTCGGTATTCTTCTGAAAGAGGGATCTCCATATTATCACAAATAGAAGAGTGCCCTTCATACAATGGGGCTATTTCCTCTAGCAAGTCATCATTCCAATTTTCTTCCCCTCTAGAAGTGTGGAGTGGAGTTTGTTTCATGTTTCTTTTCAATGCATGCAAAGTGTTTGAAGTTACGATGCATGGTGATTCACATGGACTTCCATAAAATTTATTCACCAAACCCTTAGTGAATTCATCACATGTTTTTACATTTTCATGACAATGTGAAACATAATTTTCAAACCAAAAATCATGAGCCATACCTTTGAGTTGCAGCGCAGCTCCTCCAATGGCCTCATCTCCTTCCTCCATCTTCCTGGAAATGCAAGTGGGTAATGGAATGTGCTGTGGATCTGCATGTGTGGATGAATGCTCACACCCAACGTGGTCACAACTAGGGCTTTCTTCATGCACAAACCCTCTCAGAAAACCTTTCCAGTTTTCCCTTTCTTTCTCAAGATCTTCAATTATTCCTTCAATGGTCTGGAAAAGAAGAAGGGACACCTCCTCTTCTATCATTCCTCTTTTTTTGTTTTCTCTGTACATCTCCTCTTCTAAATTAGGAGCTCCTCCTTCTAATGGCATATTATCTTGGGCTGCACAGGCTGAGCCAAGATTGATGCTCCGATACCACTATAATATTCCTTTTTCAGGAATTTCTGCTATAAGGTCCTCAAGGACGCTATATAAGAGAGGAAGTGTAAAAATAAGCTGAAAGGGGGCCTGGATCCCCTTTTTAACTCACTAAACACTTCTCTTCCACAATTTGAGCCCAAATAAATGACTCTAGATGGGTGATTCAGATCTCCCCAAACTAGATCTCGTAAAGAATGCTCAAAGAGAGAGCTTACAACAACACATGAACACAATCATAAAAATCTACAAATATGAATGAAAAATAAGATGAAATATATTATAGCCATAATGTACATTAATTTATCAGCAACAATATACATAAATATCATGAGGAATAAACCCTTCATGCAATGGGAATCAACCTCCAAAGATTAACACATGAAATACAAGAGATGCAGCAACTGCATAAAATGCCAGAAAGCAGTGACAACGCTGTCTCTAGGAGTGTATCTGCTGCTATAGATATTCATACATGAAATATGACTGAAATATACAAGAAATTCCCAAGAATAGAAGAATGGGATCCAATACAAGATTTCTAGCCAATCTAGGAGAGATTGCTAGAAATTTCAGAAGATGTAGAATGTGACAAATAAATTATCACTGCAACTAAATAAAAATGAGAATGAGGCTATGGCAGATCTGAAATACTCATGCCCTCCTTTGCTGATGTTCTCAAGCAAAGGGCTGATCCCTTTCATTAAAAAACACTCCTCCTGATAGCTCCAATGGCTCTCCCAGCAACTGCCTATATAAATAACGCAGTTTCTGCTCTAGACTGCACTGTGAGAGATGGTGAATGTTTGGACTAGTGCCAAAGATCTGAAATGATGCATGAGAGTCTCCTCTGCTACTTCTTCAAAGAATATACAGGATCTCCACCAAAGAATAAGCCAAGGAATGACTCTATGAGTTCCTCCTGTTGCTGCTCCCAGCAACACAACATTTTCTGCCCTACAAAATAATGTTGTAGCTCAAGGGACAAGCTTGGCCAAATGCTAGAATGAGGAAACAAATCTCACATCCTCTTCTTCCTTGAGGATGAGGTAGGGATTCCTGACTGGGAACACCCTTGGGTTTAATGACACTACACCCTGCTAAATAGCCCGGGGATGCAAGTCTTTCCAGACCCTACGAAAATAATAATCCAATGCATAATGAAAATGGGCTGCCATCTCCTCCTTATAAATAAAATGACCTCATCTCACCATGGGTCCCATTCACACTTTCCACCTAGCTCAAGCAAGTGGAGCCTCCACAAAAACTGCGCTGTCCAAGAAGGTGCAACGTATCTAGACAATTTTAGTTGTCTTGGTCAAAATGACTAGATCAAGCATGATTCAATCCTGTTCACACCATGTGGTGCTCAATTCAGATGCATTATTATTCCTCCTTTTGCACAAGGAGTGTTACTTCTCCATCTAAAGGGGTTAAGGTGTCTCCTTACCCATTTTATTCAACAAAATGAAAATATGCAAACTATAATGTTCCTTTTAGCTTGAGGCTAAAATTTGGGAACATTACACATTCAATTATGAATTGTGATCTTCTTGAGATGGTGTTAAGTAACTAATTATACCTAATGATCTAGAAATCTAAGTAAATTATGCAGAAGGTAACTCAATAATTGGATTCATAAAACATTCAATCATTCAGTCTTAAAATATGATTAAATCAATCTCCTTGGAATGAATTTTAGGAGTATTAGTGATGCAACTAAGTGAGGATCTGAAAGAAAAATGTGAAAGCATGTAAAATTGATTGTAAAAAACTAATATATATTTGACTTTATGTAACATTCAATGTGAAGTATTACCCTCTTGAGATGTTATGTGAGAAGTCAATTATGCCTTAGTTTCTAAATTCCTAGAAAGCAAATAACAATGTGTAGAGTAAATTCAATTACTGTATGAATTAGATATTCAACCATTTATTTTAGGATCATCATCTTGAAATGGCTTTTGAAAACAGCCATTGACACATTTTATTGATAATTCATTTCTAAGAAAATGAATGACAAAAAAGTAAGGAAACTAGGAAACTGTGTATTCTTATTACTTCAATCTTTATTGGATTTGAAAACATAGTTATCTATCATCACAAAATATATTAGAAGAACAAGCCTGCAAAATTGTGATTTAATGTTGTGCTATTGAACAAAAACTAGAATGAAACATTAACCTAATTAGAAAACATATTTTCTAAAAATAGAGTAATGGAAATTGAACTAAAACACCAAATGAAAAACCTCCTCCAGTGCAGGGGCCCTCTTCAACTGATTTGGCTGAACTTCTAGCTGGTTAAGGATGCACTTAAACATTCATTTGCAACATGAAATTTTTATTATGATAAAGTGAAGTCTTAATACAAAGTATCAACAAAAAACTTAACCTTAACACTTAATTTCTAAACTGTGTTCTCAGCTCTATACAACCGATATTTAAAGGAAAATAACATAAATTTTTGTGAGATAAACTTGCTACAGGTGGCTAATTCGAATTAGACTTGCAATAGGACTGTTAGACTCTTGATTTTCTATGATAGAGCAAAGCAAGAGCCATGCTGCTTTCAGATAACGTACTTTGAACACACCTTTGACCATGAACATAGGCCTGTTTTTTTGTCGATCTGGACTGAGTGAATAAGATAGAATTCATGTGGAGATGATTCTAGAAATTTCCATGTGTCCCAATTCTTAATTTTACCCCTGGAACTTGCCATACCATGAGAGTAGCTATGAAATCCATGGTTAGCTGCAGAATAGGCTGTGTTCTGTAGCTAAATTGCAAAAATCTATTAAAATAACAAGAACATGAAAATATAATATGGTAATCATTTTAATGGATTCCTTAAGAAAAAACCTAGCATTTATCATTGATAGGTGTTTGTGATATTATGAGAAAGTGATGGAAAGAGGTGAGAAAAACTGTCAAAGAGAGGGTAATTCTGAGGTTCAACATACCCCCACTACAAAATCATTGCATATCCTCATGCAACTTGCCAAAAATGTGAGTTCTCCTTCCTTATTTCATTTTCTCAAACACTTATGCTAGCACATCCAATCTTCTTCTTTTGTTCTTATTTGAAGTGATTTTCATCCTGGGCCTTCTCATAAGAAGCTTATACTTGAGGTTAATGATTTCTCTGTGTAGTAACTTATTCTTTCTTTTCAATTTCCTATTTTTCTTATACCACATTCTTAGATGCAGAATGGTATTTTCATGAATTACCTTGTCCAACTTGCTCTACTGCTTCAAAGTCTCATTCTCCTATTTGATATGTCTGTTCAATATCTCAGTTCATAAATATCTTGTTTAAGAGCATCAACTAGAGGTTCTTATGGATTGAAAGAAGGTTCTAGGTTCATTGATGCATTTTTCTTCTCCAGTGATTCTACATAATCATATATTTGTTGTTGAACTGGGTCTATGCCTGGAGATCCTCTACTGGGGCTACCTTCAAAATGATAAATAGGAGAATTTTGAGGACTGTGTGCAGGAGAAATGTTAACAGGAGGTGGTATTGGGGTTTCCTCATCTAAATTTATAAGCTCTGTCCCTTTTGATAATGTTTTCTTCATATATCCTTAGAGTCTAGAGCTCCTTCTCAATTTTGGAGGAATTACATTCTCCTCATTTATATCCTTACTCCTCTCTCTTATCTTACCTCTTGTCCTGATTTGCTTTCTGATTTTTGTCAGTTCTTCAGAGATTAGCTTTTCATCATTCTCTTGTAATGAAGATTCATGTCTGTTTTCAACATTTATATCAGTCTTATTTCTTCTTCTTCTTCTTCTTCTGACATTCTCTTCTTTAGGTGACTCTCGTGCTTCTTAAAAATGATTTCTAATAAGGAAATCCTCCCATGTATCTCATATGCTTCTTAAATTAAACTCAATCAGTATATTTACCAACCCATGATGATGCATGGTGGTATCTATGAACTGTATTCTCTTTTTCACATTTGAGGCCATCCTTTTTAAACTATTTAGCAGAATTAAAGGAAGATTGATTTCACCATTTTCTAGGAAATTCATCAGTAAATGAATATGGTAGACATACATGCAACCGAAAATTCCTTCACAAGTGATTCATTTTTGTAAAACCAAGAGCATGTTCGTCCATTTACTTTTAAGAGATGATTTGGGGATACCTTTTCTAAAAACAGAGACATCTATACCTAGGTTTTTGAGTATTACTTTCCATGATTCACTGTGGAACTCCTTATTTTTGAACCATATTTCACCATGCCTTGGAAGTTCTGTAGCCTCTACCATGAATGACTCAGACACTGCAAACTTGATATCTCCAATTTCTACTTCAGTGCCATCAAAATAACAAGCAAAGGATTTTGTAATATCCTTATGAAAACCATAAAATTTCTTCATGAATTTAAGCCATCCATCTTTCTGCAACAATTCTTTAATATGTGGGTATCCTTCCATGTACTTTTCTCCTATTGGTTCTGACCTAACACTTAGCCCTATCCCTTTTTCTCTACAAAATTATCAACCTTTATAATTACCCTTCTATTTTCTGAAATGAATTGGCTGTGGATATGATGAAAGGAGTTGAGGGTTTGTAGGGGTAAGTAGGTGGTAGGGGTTTTGAAGAAACAGATACGGGTATGTCACTTCACAGGTCATAACTGTTTAATCAGTAACGAGGGAGTTAATTAAGGACCGTTAGGTGACATAATGCTGAGGATATGGCTAATATGTGGTATGATGGAGATTTCAATCAAATCAAATGATGATTTGTCAAGGAAACATATGACATCCATATTATACATACTTTATGTTTTAACCTTGCTATTTAAAATAAAGTTTTTCACTTTACCTTTTAGAACTTAACCTTTTTGTTTGTTTTTTTCTTCAGTGTTGATCCTTAGGTACCCTTTTAGCATGTTGGTCTTCAAAAAATAATCACTCACTTCCTTGAAATCATCATGTGTCAGAATTATTGAATAATATGTGGCTACAAAATTGAATTAGCTGCAGAATGGAATCAACTCCAGAACGTGATTAGCTACAAAATAAAATCAATTGTAGAACGTGATCAACTGCAGAATGTAGTCAGCTGTAGAATGTGCTCAACTAAAAAATGTGCTCATCTGCACTATGGCTATGGAACATGAATATGAAATGAAATGGAAATGAAATACGACTTGTGAAATGGAATGAAAGTGGAGTGAGATGGAATGAAACAGTAAAATGACACTGGAGTGTGATGGAATGAAACTGTAAAATGACAGTGGAGTGTGATGGAATGAAACTATAAAATGAAATGAATTTTTAGATTAATAACTGCAAATATGACTGTAGTTTTACGTCACTACTTATTACAGAAAAGAAAATGGAAAATATAGGATGTCAGAAATCTCTGTTTTTCACCCTGTATTTTCTATATAAGTATGCCAATCATTGATTGGTTTTCATACTTATACACTTTATTTTATATTTTTATGTTGTTTTTATTTTATTATTATTATTATTATTATTATTATTATTATTATTTTATGTATGTAGGAAAAATAAAAGCTAAGTTAGTGAAGAAGAAGAATTATTCTTCACTAACTTCATATCAATATTATCTTGGAAAATCTTGACAAACTCTTCTTTTGAAAGTGGTTTATTATATAATTTCAATCGATGACCATTCACAAGAAGAGGTAACTTTTCTTCATCTATTGTCCTTATCTTCACTGCTCCATTATCAAAGACATTTTCAGTCTCATATGGCCCAAGCCAATGAGGCTGAAAATTTCCTTGAAAATATTTGAATTTTGAATCAAACAAAAGTGCCCAATCCCCTGCTTGAAACTTCTTCTCCTTGATATACTTATCATACCATTTAGCCCTTTGTTGTTGGACTATATTGGTTCTTTGAACTGAATCTTGCATGATTTCATCAATCTCATTGAGTTGCTCCA
This sequence comes from Pinus albicaulis, assembly GCA_034641835.2. Taxonomy (NCBI): domain Eukaryota; kingdom Viridiplantae; phylum Streptophyta; class Pinopsida; order Pinales; family Pinaceae; genus Pinus; species Pinus albicaulis. The sequence goes on along the minus strand of CM076577.1, from coordinate 558,440,904 downwards.
ATCTATGTTTCTGTGCTTCTGATAAATCAAGTCCCAATTGGACTTCCATCTTGAAGGTTCGGATCTGAAATTTTATAGGGAACGTGACTTGATTCCCATAAAAAATTTCATAGGGAGTATGTCCTGTTGTGTTCCTCCATGTAGTTTTGTATGCCCATAAGGCTTAAGGAAGCATTTTTTCCCAATCTCTTCTATATTGATGCATAGCCTTAATGAGAATTCCTTCAATCACCTTATTGGTAGATTCTACTTAACCATTTTCCCGTATATGATAAGGAGCAGAATTTATGTGCTTGATATTGTAATATTCCACAAGCCTTTTCACCACTTTAGATGTAAAAGGAGATCCCTGATCTATCACAATTTCTCTTGGAACACCAAAACAAGTAAATATATCCTCAAAAATAAAATTAACTACAGATCCTTCATTAGCAAAGGGTAATGCTTTAGCCTCTACCCATTTAGTGACATAATCAGTGCATACCAAAATATACCTCTTTTGTTTAGATGGAGGATTGATAGGTCCAACAAAATCCAAGGCCCATTTTTCAAAAGGTTCTATGAGTACCTGAGGTTGTAATGGCATTTCATTTGATGGGGCAGGTTTCCCTACCTTTTGGTAGCTGTCACACCTTTTTACATATTCTTTGGCATCTTTGAAGATGGTTGGCCAATAATATCGTAAATGAAGGATTTTATAGGTTTTCCTTTTGTCAGCAAAGTGTCCACCATAAGGTTCATCATGAAATGCTTTAAGAATTTCAGGCATTTCATCTTCTCGAACACATCTTCTGATAATGAGATCTGGACCTGTCTTATCCAATTCATTAGTAATCCATGAGTATCTTGCACTTAATTGAATGATTTTTCTTTTCTCTCTACAAAGAAAATGTGAAGGTAATTTTCCTGTAACTAATTAATTAGCAATACCTGCAAACCAAGGAGTCTTAGTAGTTATTGAAAAAATATATTCATCAGGAAATTTATCTTCAACTAGAGTGTCATCTTTGATATTTGTAATTCTAGACAAGAAATCAGCAATTGTGTTTTGTTTTCCAGGTTGGCCTAGAACTGTAATGTTGAATTCTTGCAGGAGTAATAAACATCTTGTAACTCTTCCATTAGTAATATATTTATTCATTAAGTATCTAATTGCAGAGTGATATGTATGAACAAAGGTTTCATAGCCTATTATATATTATCTGAATTTGTTGATAGCATGCACAACAACTAAGAACTCATTTTCTGTTACAGTGTAATTTAACTATGTGGGAGTAAAATTCTTTCTTGTGTAATAGATGACATAGGGGATCAAATATTTTTGTCGTAATACAACTCCTAGAGTTGTATCTAAAGCATCCATTGAAATGTGAAAAGGAAGTTTCCAGTTTGGACCTATTAAGATGGGTGCTTCAGAAATTTTTTCTTTTAAAGTCTCAAATGCTTACTAGCAATTAGGATTCCAAATAAATTCAAAATCTTTGGTGAGTATTTTGAAGAGTGGGGATGCTATTTTGGTGAAATTTTCTATAAATCTTCTATAATATCATGTGAATCCTAGAAAACATCTAACATCCTTTTGAAAACTTGGAATTGATAGTTTGGAGATGAATTCAAATTTAGATTTATCAATTTTAATTCCATCTATTGAAATGTGATGTCTTAAAAAAATCCCTTTTGTAAACATCATGAAACATTGTAATATCCCATTTCGGGGATATCTCTAAAACACAGCAAACTCCAACTAGAGATGGACTGGGAGGGCGTTTACCAGATATGCCGCCTCTGGAAAGAGGACAAAATCTGGAGGCTACTTGGCCCTTTCGAGACTTTGTCTAAGAGTATGAGATAAACACACCAAGTGGTATAGAACTAGAATTCCCGAAAACATATAAAGATAATAGTGTAGCAGACATACAATAGCATAGAAATAATGTACGACAAATCATCCAGAAATATGGAGAGAGAATGCTAAACCATTTTATTAAACTGAGAAATATAATGAAGTACAGTAGGTGATCAAAGTGATGGCACCTAAACTTTCTCAAGGAAAGTGAAGAAATACTCTTAGAATACACATGGAATGGCTGCTCTTTGAACTGCATCCCAGCTGTTGGAAAACTGTCGTGTAACTGCTACTGCTGAAATGAACTGATGACTAGGGGATGTTCCCCTTTTCGGAATGAGCTGAAAATATAGAATCCTCCTCTACTCACCAATCTCAGCAAAACCCAGAAACCATATCAAAAATGGCTGACCCCTGAAAAACACCCCCTTGGGGAATTACGCTGGCCTCCAAGGCTCTACGCAGAGGATGAATAGGAATGAATAAAATATGGCCTCAAACTCCACCAAAATCCTCCCAAAGGAAAAGGCTGATCCTTTGCTCAATCTCTCGGCTCAAAACCCCTGCAAAAATCCCAATCCGGAGCTCCTCCTAGATGAACTGTGTCCTCCCTCTCAATGACTGCGCAATCTCTCTAAATGCTTGGCTCCACAACAAAAACCAAACACCAAACCTCCCACAAAATACTGAAGAAACTACCTTGCCTAAGTAGGCACTCGAAGTCCCCCAAGGCTAAGGGCGAGATCTCCGATCGGAGACACTCAACACACTAAACAGTGCTGTAGATAGGCTAAACAACCAGCGTGCTCAAGAAGTCAAAATGACCAGCTCAATATCATCAAAAACGAATGAATGAAATGAGGAGGCTCATCCCTCTTTTATAACTTTGGCCTTCCTCCAAACCCTAAGGCCTATCTCCTCAACGTAGCCTCCCTCTTGCCACGTGCTCATCCTTATCTGTGTAGTCTCTCCTAGTGCATACGTGGCCCCCCTCTCTACGTGGTGCTTGGCCCCCCCTTGGCTCTCTTTAAGTCACAACGTTGTGCTACTAGGGAGTGGGTTTTACTCCACTAGGTGAGTTAGTCCCTCTCTACCCACCTTTTTATTTATTAATAAACTATAGACGGTAAAATTGAGCAAAATCGAATATTCCAATTAGCCACTGCTAATTAGGAATATTACAGTCTCCCCCGGAAAAATGTTGCTTGTCCTCAAGCAACTGAAGTGATGGATGCTACAAAATCTTCTCACTCTCCCAAGTGGCATCCTCATCTGGCAAATTCTTCCACCTCACCAAGAATTCCCGGACTGTCATGCTCCATAGTTGCCTCTCCCTGGTATCAATAATAGCCTCTGGCTACAACACCAAATGCCCTTCATCATCCGTGGGTGGTAGCTCATCTGTCACTGTCACTTGCTACCCCAGTGCCTTCTTCAGGCATGATACATGGAAAACGTTATGGATCTTGCTGCCTTGGGGCAACTCCAACTCATACACAACCTGTCCAATCCTGTGTATCACCCTGTATGGCCCGTAAAAGTGGGGCTTGAGCTTTTCAGCTCCCTTCTTCTTCAGTGACAACTGTCGGTATGGCTGTAATCATAGGTAGACCAAGTCCCCTACCTCAAAATATCTCTCCACCTGACCTCTGTCAGCATACAGCTTCTGCTGGTTCTGCGCTGTGGCCATACTATCCTTGAGAGCTCAGAGAATATCCTGACTCTCTTGGATCCAAATCTTGGCTCTTGGAGCCTTGCTAGCACCAAACATCACGTTAGCAAAATACAAGGAGTGATATCCATATAAAGCGTAGAATGGAGACATACCAATGGACATGTGATGTGTAGTGTTGTAGGAGTACTCCCCCAAATGTAGCCACTTCAGCCATGCTCGCTGCTGCCCACTGACATAGTTACGCAAGTAGCCCTCCAGCCACTTGTTGACTATCTCTGTTTGTCCATCTTTCTGTGGGTGATAACTAGTACTCGGTGTCAAATCTATCCCCACCAACCAGAAAAGCTCCTGCCAAAATTTTCCCATGAAGCGTCTATCCCTATTGCTGATGATGGTCTTAGGAAGACCATGTAGCCTGAAAACCTCTCTGAAGAATAGCTCGGCCACCTGTGCTGCTATGTAGTGCACAGATATGGTGAAAAAATGCGCATAATTTTTCAGTAAATCAACGACGACAAAGATACAATCCTTGCCCTGCACCATGGGCAACCCTGTGATGAAATCCATCGATATACTCTCCCATTTCCCCTCCGGGATGGGAAGAGGCTGCAATAATCCTGCAGGATGGCTCATCTCCCCCTTGTTCCTCTGGCAAACATCGCACTCCTTGATGTGCTGGAGTACATCCTCCTTGAGGCCCTTCCATGAGAGCCTCTCTCTAGTGGCCCTGTAGGTTTTGGTAAACCCGTGATGGCCAGCCAATGGTGAATCACGTGATGCCTGAAGTATCTTCTTCTTGAGCTGAGATCCCCCAGTCAAGAAGATCATGTCCCTGTAGTAGATGATCTCATTGACCACCCTATACCTGTCATCCGCCACCTGTCCATCGAGAACCTCACATGCAAATCTGTCCTTGGAGTAATCCACTAAAAGTCGAGCCCTCCAATCTGTATCCAAGCTCATAAGAGATAACGTGGCTGGTCTACGTGAAAGGGCATCTTCTACCACGTTATTCTTACCCTTGACATACTCGATGTCTAAGTAATATTCTTGGATCTCACTGATCCACTTCTGCTGCCTCTCATGTAGCTGCTTCTGATCCAAAAAGAACCTAAGGCTGTTGTGATCAGTCCTCACCCTAAACTTGTTCCCTACCAAATACTGTTGGAATTTGGCCAATGCATGCATAATGGCCAACATCTCCTTGTCGTATATAGAATACAACCTCTCACGCGGAAGGAGCTTCCGGCTCTCAAAGGATATAGGGTGTCCTCCCTGCATCAATACTGCATCGATCCCCTCTCTCGACGCATTACACTCCAAAACAAATGGCTACGTAAAATCTGGCAATGCAAGCACTGGGCAGCTACTCATCACCTCGTTGAGCCTGTCAAAGGCTCGCTGCACTGTATCCGACCAACTGAATGCCCCATTCTTCGTCAAATATGTAAGGGGTGCAGTAATCCGTGAGAAACTCTTGACAAACTTCCTGTAATAAGTACATATGCCAATGAATCCTTGAAGTTCTGTCACGTTCCTCGGCTCCGAACAATCCCTGATGGCCCTGATCTTCTCCTTATGGAATCTCACTCCATCCACTCCAATAATGTGACCTAAATAAAACATCTCCATCATCCCAAACTCACACTTGGAAATCTTAGCATAGAACGGTTTCTCTTCCAAGATATGTAGTATTTCCTCTATATGTTGGAGATGCTCCTCCCAAGTCCTGCTATATATGAGTATGTCATCAAAAAAGACCAATGCAAACTTCCTCAGGTGGCTGCGAAAGATATGGTTCATGCAAGACTGAAAAGTAGCTGGGGCATTGGTTAGCCCGAAGGGCATAACTAAAAACTCAAAGTGCCCATAATGACACTTGAAGGCGGTCTTAGGAATGTCTCGTTCCCTCACGCGAATCTGATGGTACCCTGATCTCAAATCAATGTTTGAGAAGAACTTGGCTCCTCTCAGCTCATCCATCAACTCATCCATCCTGGGTATAGGATACCTGTTCTTTAGGGTCTTCTTGTTCAGGGTCCTGTAGTCAATACACATCCTCAAGGTGTCGTCCTTCTTTTTCACCAACACCATAGAAGAAGCAAACGGACTCGTGCTCGGTCTGATGTGCCCAAGAGCCACCAACTCCTGGATGGCCCGCTCAATCTCATCCTGATATGATTTGGGATGCCTTTAGGGGGTAGTAATCACTACCTGAATTCCCTGCTCAAGCTCAATGGTGTGCTCTAACCCTCGGCCCAGTGGCCAACCTAGTGGTATATCCCCAAACACTGCATCATACCTGTCAAGGATGGCCTGTATATCAGGATGTACTGCCTGACCGGTGGTCTCTGCCTCTAGTGCTCGCAACTCAACTGCCCACTCTATGTCTCCCTTCTAGAAATCTGCCTCCATCTGGTGCGCAGAAACAGTCTAAGGTGGGTAAGTGTGCATCCCACGGATCTTCTCATGCTTCCCGGTCTTCTTATAATCCCACTCCATCTCCAAGGCCTCCCAATCTATGGTGACCTTCCCCAGAGTAATCAACCACTGAACACCTAATACCACATTGGTATCCGGTATGTTGACCACAAAAAAGTGGTCGATCACGGTGTAGGTACCCATCATCACTGCTAACTCTGGAACATATCGGGCACACTACATCGTTTGAGCTCTTGGGACTAGAACTGAAAATCCATCAAAGCTATCAGTCGGTATACCTCTCCGTTCGACCATCTGTGCATCGATGAAGTTGTGGGTTGCCCCACTGTCAACCAAAACTTATACTCGTTGGCCATGTACTGTCCCTCGTACGCACAACGTCAAATACTTGGGAACTCCTCGCAATGATGCAAGGGTCCCTCTTGTTCCTGGAGGTGGAGGTGGCAACTAATCCTGGGCTGACTGACTATCTCCTGCCTCCTCATCATCCTCCTCATCCTCTCCCCCGTTATCCTTGGAGAAGACCTCAATGAAGTGTGCTTTGCCAGCAGCACACCTATGTCCTGGTGCCCACAGCTCCTGACAAGTAAAGCACAACCACTTCTTCTTCAGCTCCCTCCTGGCATCATCATCTGTCTGTGTTAGTCCTGGATTCCCCTTTGGAGGCGGAATCCTCACATCCTTTCCCTTGGGCTGGAAGCCTTGTTTCTGGGGGTAAGGTGTCTGAGTCTTGGGAAATGCATCCTGTAAATCCCGGGTCCTACTAATAGCATCCTAGAGTGTAGCTGGTCTAGTAGATCTGAATAGACCTCGAAGTGGCTTTGCTAGCCCCTCCATAAACATATAGATCATCTGTGCCACTGATAGATCTGGCACCATTACTGAAACCCTCAAGAAATCTGCAATGTATGTCTCAGGGCTCCCAGTCTGCTTGAGCCTTGTCAGCTCAACAAAGTGTTGTTCCGGATCCCTCCGGTCAAATCACTCCATCAACCTTCTCAAAAACTCGACATATGTCATCACTGTAGTATGTCCGAGTGTAACCATCCCATGGAACCACCAGTCCTGGGCCTCACCATCCAAATGTAATGTCACCACCTTCATGGCCTTCGTCTCTGACATCTGGTTAAGCTGGAAATAGATACCCAGCTTCTCCACCCAAGACTTTGCCGTACTATTTGATGAACCATCAAACGTAGGTAAATGGAATCTGCTAGATGTGCGGTGGGTATCTCCCTCATGATAATGCCGGTGCCCTCTATGATGGTCGCGAGGTCTACTGTCCCACTGGAGCTAAACAAAATATCTTAACGAGAGAGCATCCCTAAAATCCTACCCATAGGCCTGATAGTCTGCAAAATAATCGCCCATGTGTTCGGGCTCTGCCTCCTGCTGGGCTCCTACCCCTGTGTCTGCTCCCAAGAAAGTGGGCATGGTAGAGCGTGTCGGTGCATGTGAAGCCATCGGCTGAGTAGTATCACGCCGAGCAGCACTATGCTCCGAAAAATGGTGGGATGTACCTAATCCCTCTCCTACCTGGAATACCCATGGGGTCTCACGCTGTCTAGCCTCTACAGCGGTGAATATTTGACCCATCACCTCAATCTGCCTCGCTAAATCTTGCACCGATTTGAGGAGTGCCTCCCAAAAATGTTTGGCCTCAGTGTCATCTGTGATCGGCTCTCTCTACTCTGAATCTAACATAAGCTCCTCCTGTTCTGTGTCTTTCACAGGCTCCTCCTGCTCTGTGTCCACCACCCGAACACAGTCTCCCTCTTCGTAGGTGTTCTCCAACCTATGCTCACGATCTTTGTACTTCCTCCCTCTATAACAAAAATATGGCCTCTTCCCCGGCGTCATAGACAAATAGCTCCATAGGTTGAGCCAGAACTATGCTCTGATACCACTGTAATATCCCGTTTTAGGGATATCTCTAAAACACAGCAAGCTCCAACCAGAGATGGACTGGGAGGGAATTTAAAAGATATGCCACCTCTGGAAAGAGGATGAAATCTGGAGGCTACCTGGCCCTTTCCAGACTCTGTCTAAGAGTATGAGATAAACACACCAACTGGTATAGAACTAGAATGCCTGAAAACATATAAAGATAACAGTGCAGCAAAAATACAATAGCATAGAAAGAATGTACGAGAAATAATCCAGAAATATAGAGAGAGAATGCTAAGCCATTTTATTAAACTGAGAAATATAATGAAGTACAATAGGTGATCAGAGTGATGGCACCTAGACTTGCTCAAGGGAAGTGAAGAAATACTCTCAGAATACACAGGGAATGGCTGCTCTCTAAACTGCATCCCAGCTACTGGAAAACTGCCATGTAGCTGCTACTGCTAAAATGAATTGATGACTAGGGGTTTTTCCCCTTGCCAGAATGAGTTGAAAATCTAGAATCCTCCTCTACTCAACAATCTCAGCAAAACCCAGAAACCATATAAAAAATGGCTAACCCCCGAAAAACACCCCCTTGGGGAATTACGCTGGGCTCCAAGGCTCTGCGCAAAGGATGAATAGGAATGAATAAAATATGGCCTCAAAATCCACCAAAATCCTCCCAAAGGCAAAGGTTGATCCTCTGCTCAATCTCCCACCTCAAAACCCCTACAAAAATCCCAATCCGGAGCTCCTCCTAGATGGACTACGTCCTCCCTCTCAATGACTGCGCAGTCTCTCTGAATGCTCGGCTCCGCAACAAAAACCAAACACCAAACCTATTGCAAAATGCTGAAGAAACTACCTTGCCTGAGCAGGCACTCAAAGTCCCTCGGGGCTAAGGGCGAGATCTTCGATCAGAGACACTCAACGCACTAAACAGTGTTGTAGATAGGCTAAACAGCCAGCGTGCTCAAGAAGTCAAAATGACCAGCTCAATATCATCAAAAACGAATGAATGAAATGAGGAGGCTCCTCCCTCTTTTATAACTTTGGCCTTCCTCCAAACCCTAAGGCCTATCTCCTCAACGTAGCCTCCCTCTTGCCACGTGCTCATCCTTATCTGCACAGTCTCTCCTAGTGCATACGTGGGCCCCCTCTCTACGTGGTGCTTGGCCCCCCCTTGGCTCCCCTTAAGTCACAAAATTGTGCTACTAGGGAGTGGGTTTTATTCCACTAAGTGAGTTAGTCCCTCTCTACTCACCTTTTTATTTATTAATAAACTATAGACGGAAAAATTGAGCAAAACCAAATATTCCAATTAGCCACTGTTAATTAGGAATATTACAAACATGGCTTAGTGAAAGGTTTGCTTCCTTACATCTTTTAAGAAAATTTTCCAAATTTTCTAAAGCTTCTTCAAATGTATTACCATAAACTTTAAATTCATTCATATACACCTCTACACAATCATGTATTAGATCAGAAAAAATTCCTAGCACTACCATTTGGAATGTTGCAGGTGCATTGCACAATCCAAAAGGAAGTACTCAGTAGGCATAAGTCCCCCATGGACAGGTGAATATGGTTTTATCTTGATCTTCAGCTGCTACCTGACTTTGATTGTAACCACTAAAACCATCCAGGAATGAGAAATATTTTTTATCTGTTAATGTATCTAACACTTGATCTATAAAGGGTAAAGGAAAATTATCTTTTAGGGTAGCTTTATTCATTTCTTGATGATCAATGCATACCCTCCATTTACCATTATTTTTAGGCACAATAATTAAATGGGAAACCCATTGATTGTCTGAAATTGGGTAAATGAAGTTTACATTCAGCAATTTTTGCACCTCCTCTTTCACAATTTCCCTAAGGTTTGGATTCATCCTTCTTTGAGGTTGTCTAATAGGTTTAAAATTTTCCTCAATGTAGATATGATGTATACAAGTCTTAGGACTAATTCCTTTCGTGTCAGCGTATTCCCATGCATATGCAGAAGAATGTTTTTGTAATGTTTTGATTAGCTTTTCCTATTGTAATTTTTCCAAGATATTGTTTATGTTCAAGGTTTTCCCTGAAAAGATTTCAACTGTAGAGCTATCAAATTCTACCATAGAATAAAGAGACATCTGCCTAGATGACAAATATTCAACATTGGATTTTTCTTGAAATTGATCATGTTCATATTCTAGAGATGATTCAAAAATTTTTATTGAATTTAATATTTGAATATCTTCACTAATGCTTGAAATAGTAAAAAGAGGTTGTATATCATTTTCATCATAAATCCATTATTTGTCATCTATCTCTGTGATTGTTCTTTCTGGAGGATATAAAGTGAATTTATTAGTTGAGTTACCATCAGAAATATACATGGCACCAGATCTACAACTAATGAAAGCATCAGTTGTAGCCAACCAAGGTCTTCTTAATATAAGTGGATGTCCTCCTAGATTGTTCTTAGGGGTTAAGATCATAAAATCCACAGGGTACTCCCAATAATCTAAGGACACTGAGATATCTTCTAACACACCATATGGCTTGATTATAGATCTATCTGATAATTGCAGTAATGTAGGTGTATAAAGAAGATTAGGAAGCTTAAGTTGTTTCATGGTTTGTTTGCTCATGATATTTATTTCTGCTCCTATATCAATCAATGTATTTGGAATTTAAACTCCATTGGTATGTGTTTTTACAACTAGACTTCTTGGATCTACATATTTTTGTATGGCAATTTTTCCCATCATTATATCTGCTATTTTTCCTACAAGTTGAATTATTTTTATTTCTTTTGTTTTTCTTCTCGGTTTCTTCATGCTCAACTCTTTATTGTTTTAGCTAAAATTTGAATTTCCTTGATGGCTTGTAATAAAGGGATTTTGATACAAACATTTTTCAATTCATCTAGAAAATCATAATTAGGCAACATAACATGCATTTCTACCCCTCTATCAACTTTTAATCTTTCAGGAAAAGGAGGTGTACAAGTAGATATTGATGGTTTCTCTATGATAGGAGTTGAGTTTATTGGTTTTTTTTTCTTTTCCAGAATTTTGGGTTTTGAGAGATGTTCTGATTAAACTTATTGACGTAGGTCTTTCTAGATTGTTCTGTTTGAATGGATTATGAAGAAAGCTTTTATTTTCTATTGATCAACTTATCCAGTTGACATCAGCTAGGATTGAGATAATTACAGAATAGAATTGATGGGTCCTTTGTCATATATAAGATGCTATGGCTGGGATTTTTATTGTTGGGGTTTGGTAATGGTTGGGCAGGTAGCAGATTTGGTCTTTGAGGGAATGGTAGTGAGAGTTGTGGATTTTGGTTTTGATTTTGGAGTTGGGGTTGTTGATTCTGTTGAGGAATTTGTTGGGGAGGATAGTTTGGATATGATGGAGGATATTTATAGTATTTAGAGAATCTTCCATAGGGATTTTGCATTCCTTGAGCCCAAGGTTGAGATTGAGATTGAGATTGAGGTCAAGTTTGCTGCCAAGAATTCCAGTTTAGTGGGGGCTGATTATACATTTGGTTATTAAAACCTTGAGTTTATGGCCCCTGCCATGGTCTTCTAGAGACAAAGAAAAGAGATTATGTTGGATTTGAAGTTGTTTCTTCTTGAAAAATAGCCTTAAGACCAGGAATTGAAGGACAACTCTTAGTCTCATGACTTTTTGAACAAATCATATAGGTATCTATGAATTTTGCATCAAGAGGAAATTATCTTAAAGCATGCTTCTTCTGCATTTGGGACAGAAAATAGCTAAAGCATCAGTCTCGTCTTTCTGCTTGTTTTGTAACTTAAGGGTGTCTATCTATTCACTAAGACTCCCTAAAATGTTTGTTTTAAATTCATGAAGCATGTTTCCAATTTCTTCCCTACTCACTGTTCTAGTTGTAGATCTATTTACCCTAGCAAGAGCATGATCTCTTGGACCTTTCCCAGTTTTTGATTTTCCTCTTGAGAGATGAATACATAATTCCCCAATTTCAGGTAATTGGAGTTGAGAGATGTCCCCCTTCCCCATGATGTTAAGGATTTCTATCCACTCATCTCTAATGGATTTAAACAAAAGAGCTTTTAAAGTGTCTTGATCTAAATTATTCATTTTTTCTCTTTTTATGTTATAGTTGAATATTTAAATTAAGTCCTCCAAATTTTCATCCTCTCTTTGCATCATTTTAAACACTTCATCCTTGTGATTGATAGGTATGCAATAATCCAAATAAATTTCTAAGAATGCTCTCTTCATATCATTCCATGTTATAATAGACTGGGTGATTAGACTCATAAACCATTTTAGAGTTGCTCCTTTCAATTTTGAAGGAAACAATTTGAGTTTTTGAGATTCTTGTAAATAATCATATGTTCTGCACAAGACTTCAAATTCAAACAAAAAGGTTTCAGGGTCTTCACTTTTCAATCCATGAAAGTTTGGGAGGAAAAAACGTGAGATATTTTTCATTGTGGCATTTGTATCTTCATCAACTATAAGGAATCCAAAATAACTCTCAATAACCTTATTTCTTCTGCCTCCTTCTACATTTCCTCTACCTCTTCCTCTATATCTTCCTCTACCTCTACCTCTACCTCTATCTCCTCCTCCAAATATTACATTTTCTCCATTTAGGATTTCTCCTTCTCCTTCTCCTTCTTCTCCTCTTCTTGCCATTATATATTCTTCAGAGATGATATAAGAGTCAACTTGTAAGATCAACTGCTCTTCCTCTGGTTCTTTTATCAATGGTATGTTGAAGAAAGGTTCTTCTTCTTCCTCTGCACTAGGAATTTCTAACTCTTCAGCTAAAATGTGTTCTCCTGTAGAGGTGAAAAAGGCTACTCCTTCTGTTGGAGACCTAGGATCTTCTTCTTCTAAGGCTTCCTCATTAGATGAAGTATGGTATCCTCCTAATTGGATTTCTAACCTTAGAACTTCAGGAAGTCTATGGATAGTGAAATATGGAATATGAGATTGAGATGGAGGTGTATCACTTCTTAGTATTGGTGGAGTGAGTGGTGTTGTAGGGATTAAAATCCTGCCAATAGCTATGAATATTCCCATAGAGTCTCTTTCTCTACACATATCATTTTTTTATATGTAAGAAATGAGGTTACCTAATTACACTTCCTTGGAAATGGCACCAAAATGTTTAGTCAAAATAATTGCCTGTCATTTAATTTTTCAACCCAAGGGTTTCGTAAGGTTGTGAAGCATGCGTGTACTATATGTGATAGAAATTATCTTTCAATTTAGATCAATCTAACTAAAAAATAACGAAAACCAATTCATATAATCTATGAAATCAAATAATGAAAATGAAATTCAACTAACCTATGAAATCAAGTAATGAAAATAAAGAAATCAAATTTAAAAGAAAATATAGCACGCACAATCATAATTGCAGGAATTGAAATTTAAATCTAAGAAAGCATTTCAAAACATGTAAAGGAAAACAACTAATGTATATATAGTTACTCCAGCATTCAATATGAAGTGTCACCTTCTTGAGATGATGTTAAGTAACCAAATATACCTAATGATCTAGAAAATCAAGTAAAGTATGCAAAGGGAAAACTCAATAATTGCATGAAATAAATATTCAATCATTCAGTCTAGAAATATGATAAAATCAACTTCTTGGAATGACCTTTAGGAACATTATTGATGCAATTAAATGAGGATATAAAGCAAATGCAAAAATCATGTAAAGTTAACTAATGTATGTTTTGATTTACTCCAACATTCAATATGAAGTATTAACCTCTTGAGATGTTGTGTAAGAAATAAATTATATCTTAGTTTCTAAGTTCCTAGAAAGCAAGTAAAATGTGCAGAGGAGAGATTCAATAACTGTATGAATTAGACATTCAATCATTTATTTTAGAATCATCATATTGAAATGACCTTTAAGAACATCCATTGATACAACTAATTGATATTTCTAATCTAGGAAAGCAAATGACAAAACGGTAAAAGAAACTATATAACTGTGAATTCTTATTGCTTCAAACTTAGTTCAATTTCAAAATAGAAATATTTATCCTCACAAAATGTTTTAGAAGAACAATGATTACACAGTTATTCTAAAACTAATACTAAGAAAGAAAATAAACTTTTATCTATAAAAGCATGTAAATCTCACACATTTTAGGCAGTTGATCTAAAAGTATGAGAGATGGTAAATCGAGATGCTTCATATGTAGGCAAAACCAAATCAAAATGAAGGAACATTCATGAGTAAGGTGCCACAATCAAATTTTGTATTCAAAGCTTAAACATAACTACAATTTTACACATGATTTGATAGGAGAAAGCTTCCCATATTGATAAAAAAGATGAGAAGCTATCTCATTAATGAGAGTCCATGAATCTCTCCCTATATCTCTAGAGTTAAAATCCAAATAGGAAGTGATAAGGCACATGTATTCTTATAGTTACAATACAAATAGGAAATGAGACGCATATCCTTATGATCCCATGATCTTCTCCATCCAAATTCGAATTTGACCTTAGGAGGCCACATAAGGGTCTTCTGGAAGCTTCTTTTTGACCTACACATGGTAACAAACTCATTCCACTTGTTAAGTATAAGTATGTGCATATTATTTTCTAATTTTAACCACAAATTAACTTAAAAGTAATAGGAATTAATAAGTTTGGAAAAACATAAATGTAACCCAATAGTGGTAATTGTAAGGTAAATGTAATGAAATGGAGGTGGAGTGAAGGTGATAATATGGAAATATAAGTGAAAATGTAATGGAAGTAAATGAAAATTTCAAGGCCCAACAGTAGTCCATCATCCATAGGTGTCATAAAACAAATTTTGAGAAATTTTGATCATTTTAAGAATTTTTGGTGATTTTTTGGAAATTCTGGAAATTTGGTTTCCATAGAAGCGTCGCGTAACAGTGTTATGCTTTCTGTCATAACACTCAAATCAAGAATTGATTATGTTTTTGGATGAATTTTCACTTGTAAATTCTGGATTATGTCCTTTTTTTTCATGACACCCCTTGATTGTGGAGAAAAATCCAAAAAACTGCCTCTTTTTCATGTTTTTCCAGTGATTTTGACTAACCGCGACGCTTTTGGACTGAGGTTGGGAGAATAAAATTTTGAAGGTCTTCCCATTAGTGTTTTCTCAATTTTGAAGGTGAATTGGAAAGTAGAGACGTAGGGATACCCAACCCAACATTAAAAATTGAAAATGGGTGCTTTAAAGTGGGCCAAAATTACCTCTGAACAGGTGTGGCGCTTCTATTGGAGAGGCGCGATGCTTCTGAAAATGGCGCTACATTTTTGCATTGGATACCGTTTGGAAAATTTTCAAGCGAGGAAAACTTCATAATTCGAAGCTAATCTATCAAATGAGGTTTCATTTGAGTAATTGAGCCTTTATTTACCTCTTATGATGAGGAAAATTGTAATTAAATGAAGGAGAGACACACTCCTAGTATTTAGCTGAAGATTAGGGAATAGTTTCTAAGTTCCCTAGATTCTAGGAATTGACTCATCTAATGTAATTATGATGATTTTTGGATAGGATTTAGACCCTATCAGGTGTCATGACTCTTAAATATTATATGTAGTTCAACTCAATCCATTTTAAGGGTTGGATAGTTGGTATTTGTAGTAGAGCTATTGTACAAGCTTTTATTTTTTTAAATGAAATCAAAGACAATGTTGCAGACATAGTGTTGAGACTCCAGTGGTATGCCTTTGAGAATTTTTTTTTCTTTGTAATATTATCAAGTTGAATGTTATTTTATCCTTATTTCACATATATGCTTCCTTATGTTAATCTTATCAGTATATAGATTGAAATCATGCTTTCCATGCTCTGTTTTAATAAGATTTACATGAACATGTCTTTGTTCTTTTGATGAATGAATTCATATTAATGCTCATTCTGACTCTCTCTCTATGTGAACCTATACAAAAATGAAAATTTAAGCATGTTCCTAAGGTTACCTACCTAGCCTCATCCTTTCCTATGCAATATAACCTTTGAAATATGACCGCAACACTATACCTAGTTCCCTAACTGTCATTCCTATCCAACAAAACTTCAAACGAACAAAAAATTTAATTTGTTGAGCATCGTAACCAACGTAAGATCATTATATCCAGTCATCTCTTTGAATTAAAAGTGACATTGAGAGACCCCTATATTATTTTTTTAGGGCTAACTACCTGACCTAAAGGTTGGTTTGTGGTTACCTTCGTTCAGTTCCATTCTCAGCCTTGGGAAGCAGGGGGAGTGATAAAAACGGGTAACAGATGACATTCCTCCTTGATTTCTTCAGATGGGTATGCCAGAAACTGAACATGATTGATGATTGGCCATACACAGGGACTGATTTTGGGGGAGATCATGATATTCCTCTTTCACCAGGAGGAAAGTGGGATGACCTTGGTAAGAATTTTTTTTTTTAAGTTTTTCAATATTTGGATTTTTTTTTATATGTGAACCGAGAGTTTAAATTGTGATTATTAACTGCAGATGTTGGAGTAGTGAGGCCTCTAGGGCTATCTCAAGTAGTTTGGTTTGTTTTTCGTCAAATCGAGGCAGTTGTTTATTATGGGGATGCTAACCCTTTAATTGAGGTGGAGTGTAACCTCTCGGCTCTAACTAGAGGCATACCAAATTATTGCTAGAAATACCGAGAGGGGGGGTGAATCAATATTTCTTATCAATTAGCACTTTTAAATATTTTCAGAGCATTATTTAATCTTCAATTATTCTTGATGTTTATCTAGTAACAACAGTAAACATTAGAACACAATAGGCACACGAATTTTAGGTGGAAAACCTCCTCCTAGTCAGAAACCACTAAACGCTTTTATAATAAATTATTTAATCTTTAGCCCCAACTGAAATTAAAGGTACAACTTCATATAATTCTAGAAAATCATTCTTCTCCAGCTCCCACTAGAAGGACACCCCAACACCTTGGTTTTTTTAGTAGTCAACTGAATGGATGCCTTGACATCCTAGACCAACCTACCACCCTGAAGTGTTCATAGGATCCAACTTGTAGGTGACTTCATGCACCAAGCTAGCACCTCCCTGCCACCCTATAATGATTAGAAATAAGACAAGAGTGTGGCCTCCTATACCAAGTACAACTATCCAAGATACAATATGATTCATAATGATTTTCTTGAACTAGACCAATCACCCAATCACACTATGACCTACAACCCAACCATAACATTATCCAACAATGAAACTTATACCTCCCAAAAATGCATCTCCAACTCTAGGCAGATTGAATCTTTTACAATTTTACAATGATTATTTTTACAATACTGACTTTTGACATGACGTGATACTTGACTTGACACTACTTCTTTAAACACTAGCAACTGATGAGGTATTGTTGTGCTTGCTTCAAGTAATGGTACTTTGACGTTGCATTGTCCTTCTATTATGTGTCTGACTTGTCCTATTGTGTCCTCCTTCCTGCACATGCATTACTGAACAAAACCCAAACCAACATACATTCAAAATTCTTATAGTGTCCTGCAAACCATATGTCAAAGAAATATTCAAAATTCAAATTTAAATACATTCAACATTTATTAACAAAACTCAATCAAACATACATAAAAAATACTTACATTGTCCTGCAAAAAAACATTTGAGAGATGATATTCAAATTAAAATTCAAAAACTTATCATACATACCTTGTTGTAGCAGACTTACCCTTGACTGTTGATACAGGTAAATTCCTGATACCCTTAACTAAGACCTTTTATTTTGGTTGATGTGTTATAATTGCATTTAATTAAAGTGTTAATGAACATAAATGAAAAATTGCATGTTGTAAAGAAGAGGAACATAAGAATCATGAGCAACATAAGACATTGATAACAGATTTCATCTAGGAGGGACTACATCTCCAGGCCTCAGTGTTAAGATGGTGTATGCCGCTGCATTAAGTGTTGTAAGGAGTTAATATGTACATGGATGGTGTTTTCTCTATCGTACAAGGAAAATTCCCTCACAGAGGAGTGGCTGGACCTCTCTACGAGATGTTCCACTATAGAAACTCTCATTCATAAAAGGACTCCTATCAGTATGAAAATAAATCACACATAATGACTATGAGTGTCCCTCTCACATGGCAACAAAGGGATCTCAATCAAAACATACATGTGACAATAAGTATCCCACCAACATGGCAACAAAGGGATCTCAAACGTAATACAAATCCATGATAGAAAGTACATCTCACATCAAGAACAAAACAAGATCCCACATCAAACATCAACATGGATCTGTACGGTACAATGCATCTCAGAGACAAAGAAGTACATGAAATCAATGCATCATATACCTCACATAGGAGTTGACTGAAGAATGATCTCCTTTGCTGCTAGATATGAAATCGCCATCACAATCGTGTCATTGAAAGGTGTGAAATCGATTGCTCACTCACTGAATAATGACAAATACAACTCCACTTTGAATAGTGGCTACAAAATATAAAGCTCAGATGGAAAATCCTAATACACCATCAGATTCGTGTCATCGAATAGTGCAAAAGTGACTATCAAAATTTTGAATTATGACAAAGTGAAAATCTCGGCAAAAAGCAATATTCTAGATTCCCCCTAGATTCCTCAAAGATGATGCTCCACGGACAGACTGGAAATATGCAACTCAAAAGGTGAACCTAACCTCACCATTGTGTTCCCTGTGAAAAACTATGAAAAATGACTGTAAACTTGACTATATTCCGACATGGAGAAAAATTACCTCCCTGGGAAAATTTCAAGGATCATCGTTCCGCTCCCTGTTTCTGGGCTTGCTCATGGTTCCACCCTAGATTAAAAATTTCATTTTCTCAAATTTCATGTGCACTACACTCTGCCCCTGGCCCTGGCCTGGGTGCACTTGTGAAATGATTGGTTTTATATTCAAAGTCAGGAAGACTTTACCAAGTCCGTCGTTGGCTAGGTTGGTTAAGGATCCACAATTGGGAGAGGGGGTCGGGTGGTCAAATCCCACCCCCTCCTTGATAATTCAAAATTTCTTTGATTTAAACAGTGGCGCTCTTTCCTTAAACCTGTTGTAACTCCATTTAATACCAAGTATGGGGGTTGGGCCCACATTCAGCGACCCACCCCACCATGTCCGCTAACACCGTGTGGTGGTTAAGGTGGAGTGGGTTGGGGCTGCAGGGTCACAACCATTGGCCCCACCTGTATGTGGTACTGTCGCCATACAAGGTGGTGGCTTCGGGGGTGGCGAGGTTGACCACCCACCCCCTCAACCCTTATTGTTAATACTTTTTGGGTTGTTCCGTGGGGTTCGGCGAGGGTCACGACCTGCTAACCCTTTTAATAATTTTTATAATAAAACCGAACAGTGGGGTGGCGGGGGTGGTGGCCCGCCACCTCCCTTTTTTCAATAATTTTTTTAAATATTAACAACTTGAAATTTTTGAAAATTGTCGAATTTGACCGTAGGAGTCAAATTAAAGAGGCCATAAATTTTCACAAAATCTGGTAGTAGCTAGTCGGAAATCCAGAGGCTGGAAAAGGTTGAAATTGCACCTTCTTTAACCTGCCTAGTCATCCAAGTCAACTCAAAACTTTGACTGCTCCTTACTTTCGCATATGAACTCGGTTTGACGAACTGTTCACACCGTTGCGATCAGGACGACGATATCTTCAACCTGAACCTAGTTTGAGAGAAATCCAAACAATTTAATTTTTGAGCTTTCATCAGCCCTCTTTATCCTGTGTGTGTCTCTAGAGCCACTTGGATCAATCCTCCCCACTGAGGAGCTTTTGGTCCTCGAAAATCATCAACAAGAATCTACAACTTTTGTGTACTATGTCTGCACCACCGGTGTCCTGAAAAATGTCCCCCTTCCATCTCCTTCACCTTTGTTCTTCGGAGAGTTGAGAAATGAGCCAACACTTGCACCCTCTGCAAACTTGTAGTACAACCTCCTATAAATTACATACTCAAAATGACCAACTATGACCCAAAAAATTTCCATACTTGCCATGCTTTTATAACATGTACTCAGTGGTCAAGTTTACATCAAATGGAAATCACACACTAGCTATCATTACAAGACGAGACATCATTGTTGCATTTTGAAGTGATGGAAAACACATCATCATTTTTACAGTTAGAAAATGAAACCTATGATTTACAAACATGACCATGACAAGCTAACATATCTAGAAAAACCCCTCTTTAGAAAAGTGAATGGGTCATTCCCTTGTGGGGAATTTTCTTGTCGATTAGCTCTTTTGTCTGGTTCCTGAACGAGCATTTTGCCTTTGAGGTGCTACTTTAAATGGAGTCTCCAACACGTGGCTCTTTGATGGCCACTTCAGTTGCAATGGGTGCAAAAGGTCGTTTTCCTCCAAACCTGCTTAACCGATTTCTTTCCCTGCTATGGAGAAGGTTTTTCATGCCTCATCCTCCTTTGTGCTACGATCCTTTTCCAACACTTAGAAAAAGCATGGTTATGTAGACCAAAAAAATGACACGTTTTTCGATGCCATGATTTACGACCATTGTTATCAACATTCTTATAATAAAAATGCACTCTATAATAACTAGACTTATTATTCTATGATGGTCTTTGGTGCGATAATGGTGATGAGAGCTCACCTCAGCTCTTTCACTACAACATTCGCTACCATGGAACAATGGTAGAGTGTTCCCATCATTCCTCTTCCCTGGTGAGTTCAAAAATGTATGTTTGCCTTTGATTTCCTTGAAATATCCTCCTTTAGTGTACCCCAAACTTGCATAGCAAGGTCTCTGCACAACCTCCAACCTCCAATGGTTAGGTTATGCCTTGGCCGCGAATGCCAAGTCCTCCTCCTTTGTACCACATCTTGGTGATGAGTCCCATGTCGGTTCCTATAATGGGTATCTCCACACTTCCAACAGAAATGATATCATGTGAAGATGAAACTAAAGAGAAATCAACATTGTTTACCTCAGCTGTCGATTTTGACATAGGTGAAGAAGGCTTCTCTAAGCCTTCGTTGCACTTCACTTCCTCCAAGGCCTCTGTGGTGGCTTGTAGCTAAAGCTGAAATCACTGGTTGTCCTCCTTATCTTCCTATAGGAGTGCCTTCAATGCATCATGATCTGCTTGAAGAATTTCATTGTTGTGCTTCAATTCTTCTAACACCTATGGTGTGGCTTGCAATTGAAGCTGAAATCAATGTTTGTCCTCCTTCTCTTCCTGTAGGAGTGCCTTCAATTTGGCGTTCTCTGCTGCTTGTTTTTCATAAGCCTCGTACAACATGTTCGCTTTCTAGGACACCCTGAGCATGGTCTCATACATGTACCTGACATCCTCCATTGCTCAACTCAGTGAACGCTCAATGTTCATGCCTACAATCCAAATCAACAAGAAGACCTGCTCTGATACCACTTGATCCAGGTAAATTCTAGATACCCTTAACCAAGACCTTTTACTTCAACTAATGTCTTAGAATTGAATTTAATTAAATTTTTAATGAACATAAATGAACAACTACATGTTGTAAATAAGAGGAACGTAAAAATCATGAGCAACATAAGACATTGATAACGAAGTTCATCTAAGAGGGACTACATCTCCAGGCCTCGGTGTCAAGATGGTGTAGGCCACTGCATTAAGTGTTGTAAGGAGTTAAGATGTACATGGATGGTGTAGGCCACTGCATTAAGTGTTGTAAGGAGTTAAGATGTACATGGATGGTGTTTTATTTTTCATACAAGGAAAATTCCCTCACGCAGGAGTGGCTAGACCTCTCTACGAGATGTTCCACTATAGGAACTCTCATTCACAAAAGGACTCTTATCAATATGACAATAACTCACACATAATGACTATGAGTATCCTGCCAACATGGCAAAAAAGGGATCTCCATCAAAACATACAAGTGACAATTAGTATCTTGCCAACATGGCAACAAAGGGATCTAAAAAATAATACAAATCCATGATAGAAAGTACATCTCACATCAAGAATAAAACAAGATCCCACATCAAACATCAACAGGGATCTGTATGGTACAATGCATCTGAGAGACAAAGAAGTACATGAAATCAACGCATAATATACCTCACGTAGGTGATGACTGAAGAATGAGCTACTCTACTACTGGATTTGAAATCACCATCACAATCATGGCGTCGAAAGGTGTGAAATCGATTGCTCACTCACTAAAGGTTGACACCTACAACTCCACTTTGAAAAGTGGCTACAAAATATAAAGCTTAAATGGAAAATTTGAATACACCATTAGATTCGTGTCATCGAATAGCGCAAAATCGACTCTCAAATTTCTGAATTCTGACAAAGTGAAAATATGGGCAAAAAGAAATCTTTTAGATCCCCCCTAGATTCCTCAAAGATTCTGCTCCAAAGATAGACTAGAAACTCGCAACTCAAAAGGTGAATATGACCTTTCCATTGTGTTCCCTGCGAAAAATCGTGAAAAATTACTGTGAACTTGACTATATTCCGACATGGAGAAAAATTACCTCCCTGGGAAAATTTTAAGGATCATGGTTCTGCTCCCTGTTTCTGGGCCTCCTCATGGTTCCACTCTGCATTAAAAATTTCACAGCCTCGAAGTTCCCGCATGCTCTTCTCTACCCCTGGCCTAGGCACACTTGTGAAATGATTGGTTTTATATTGAAAGCCGGGTGAACTTTACCAAGTCTATCATTGGCTAAGATAGTTAAGGGTATCAGGAGTTTACCCGAATCAACTATTGATATGTTGTCCTTACTGTAGTGATCCTTGAATGCATATTTTTTCTTGCCTTCTAGGAGCTCGATATTGAATATGTTGTATCTATGTAATTTCATATTTCCAAGGTCTGAAATTACGTCTTGTGGTAGCCCTCTGAGCCTCTTTCCAACCCCATAGGTCTGATCAACATTGGATTCTTCAAGAAATAGTTATGCCCAATCTTCTACGATGACCTAATTATAGACTGGTTCAGTAGAGTGAACTTATACGAAGTGCCATGTGTCACTGTTTCAACCTTTTTTCTTGAAAAATGATACCCAACAAACCACAACATGTTCTCTTTATGTCACTCTTTAGGAAATTTGAGTCCAATGCTCATAGGGAAAGATATGATGATTTTCCCAAGGTCAGATGTTTGCCATGAAATTCAGGAGCTTGCAAAAACCTTAAAATCCTCAGATGATATCTCCAAACATATAGTGAACCAATATCTAAAATTTGGACACGTGCTTCATCAGGATTTCGGCTCAAATGGGCTTATTCTCAGCATCTAAAACTTCGTATAAAAAAAGTTATAGCGAAAATTCCACGATGACCAATTTTAAGTAGTGAAATCCTTACATGAGGAGGATATGAAGGTCACAATTTATATAATTCTTAGGTTGAGAGTGTCTTCAACAAGTGAACGTTGGAGGGATTTTAGAAGCTTAAAAAATTATTAATTATTGAATATTAAATGACCACAACCAATGATTAGTCTCATGCCACAACCCCATGGGGTTTTAGCCCAATAATTGGGGTTACTAAATTCAAACACGAATATCTATAAAACTGTGAATAATTATGTGAAGTACCATATATCAATGGAAACATCTTGACAAGTAGAAAACATCCAAAATATCTTTGACTCGGAATAGAGTAAGTTTTCAAATCAAAATTCCCATGCAATATTGGGGTAGCCCCTGGTGATTCTTGGGTTGACATCAATGAAAACCACTGATCAACAATCTCCCCCTTTGGCATTGATGGTAGCACAAGTACTCCCCTTGCGATCATGAAACCTCTTCCTATAGAATTCTCTCCCCCTTTGTCATCAATGGCAAAGGGTAAGTCACCATGAAAAACGTCATCCTGTGGACCTGTACACACCTCAACTCCCCCTTTTTTTACTTAGTTAGATAATAGAAAGATTCTAATGAGAACTTGAGAGAATCCCAAGCTTTAGGCGAAGATACTCAAATGCTTCATGAGTTAATGGTTTGGTAAAGAGGTCAGAAATTTGTTCCTTTGTGACAACATATTCAAACTTGATATTTTTTTCAGTGACCTTCTCTTTAACGAAATGATATTTGATCAGAATGTGCTTTTTCTTGGAATGCATCACAGGATTCTTGGAGATACTGATGGAATTGGTGTTATCGAAAAATATGGGAATAGGCTCATCAAACTTGACTTGAAGATCTTGCAAAGTTTGCTTCATCCACATAAATTGAGTACAAAAAGTTGTTGCTGTGATATATTATGCTTTTGTTGTGGATAACGAGATTGAAGACTGCCTTTTACTTAACCATGAAACAAGGAGAGCACCTAGATAGAATGTTGCTCCACTGGTACTCTTTCTATCATCAACACTTCCTGCCCAACCTGCATCTGTATAAGCTTGGATAACTATATTATTTCCTTTGGGATACTATAATCCATATTCTGTTGTGCCCTTAATATATTAAAGAATTCTTTTGATGACAATAATATGAGATTCTTTTGTTGCTGCTTGGAATCTTTCTACTTGTCCAGTTGCATGCATTACATCTGGCAGAGAATTTGTCACATATATAAGACTACCAATCATAGATCTATAAAACCTCTGGTCCACATCCTTTGACGAATCATATAATCATAACTTTCAACCTATTACCATTAGGGTAAGGACATGCTTCCAATCTTCCATATTGAATTTCTTGAGCATTTCTTGATGTACTTCGTTTGATATATAAATATTACTTTATCCTACTGAGATATGTGAATCCCTAAAATGTATTTCATCTCGCCAAGTAGAGACATTTCAAACTCACTTTTCATCTTTACGGAATTTTTTTTACTTAATTTGCATCATTGCTTCCAAAAATTATATCGTCTGCATATACCTCGATAATTGTTAGGTTATCTTGATCCACTTTCACATAGAGATTTTTGTCCGTGCTTCCTTTCTTGAATGCTTGTTCATGTAGGTATCCATCAAGACGAGCATACCAAGCTCTAGGAGCTTGCTTGAGACCATATAGTGCCTTATTTAATCTGTAGACATAGTCTTCCTTTTTAGAGAGCAGAAAACCTTCGGGTTGTTCAATGTAAACTTCTTCTTCCAATTCACCACTTAAGGCTGACTTAACATCCATTTGGTAGACCTTGATTTTTCTCGAGCATGCATAAGTGAGAAACATTTTGATAGCTTCCATCCTGG
The DNA here is from genome assembly GCA_034641835.2 of Pinus albicaulis. Classification (NCBI taxonomy): domain Eukaryota; kingdom Viridiplantae; phylum Streptophyta; class Pinopsida; order Pinales; family Pinaceae; genus Pinus; species Pinus albicaulis. The sequence continues at coordinate 558,415,840 of CM076577.1, read as the reverse complement.
CAAAGGGAGAATTTATTTGCATATCCTTCACAGACTAATCTTTCCTTATTCCTGGTAACTTTTCCATCCTCATTCAATTTGTTTCTGAAGACCCATTTAATTCCAATAACATTTTCATCCTTTGGTCGTGGAACCAATTCCCAAGTATCGTTCTTTTCAATTTGATCTAGTTCTTCATTCATATCTACTACCCACTATTCACCTTGACTAACTTCCTCAAAATTGCTAGGCTCAAAAGTTGCTAAAAAGGAAAGGTGGGCTTGTTGTGATGAACGAAGCTGTCGACTTCTTTTTTTTCCAATTCCTTCATTTATGTTGCTAATAATTTGATTTGACATATGATTCTTTTGACACCATTCTTTAAATCTTGTGGATAATTTTCTTGTACATCCTGCTGATCATTTCTTATTTCCTCTTGGTTGACTGTTGTTTCCTTATTTGATTGGTCTTGTTCTGGAGCTTCTTCTTCATCCTTCACAGATTCTCCCTCATATCCCTCAGATTTACTTTAAGGGACAATCTCATTTTCATCCTTTGTAACACAATATTCATTAAAAGTAACATTTATGCTTTCCACTATTTGTTTTCGCATCAGATTTTAGCATCTATAAGCCTTCCTTTTGCGTTAATAACCAACAAAAATAACTTCATCGACACGGGAATCGAACTTGCCCAATTTTTTATCTTCTCTTTTGATGTAGCATTTTATTCCAAATATTTTGAAGTATTTGACGTTAGCTGATATTCCTTTCCATAATTCGTATGGAGTCATGTTACAATTGTTCCTTAGCAAACCTTTGTTTATAATGAATACATTTGTATCAATTGCTTGAACCCAAAATTTATCATCTAATTTTGAGTCATTTAACATTGTTCTGGCTATTTCCTGTACGGTTCTATTTTTTCTTTCAACAACTCCCTTTTGTTGTTGTGTTTTGGTTGTTAAGAATTGTCTTTTTATTCCATTTTCATCACAATACTATTGAAATAACTTAGAATTGAATTCTCCGCCATTATCTAATCTCAGACATTTGATCTTCAAATCAGTTTCATTTTTAACCAATTCCTTGTAGATTCTAAAACACTTGAATTCCTTTGTATTTTTAGTTGAGATGATGACAATTTTCATTCAGGTGTAATCATCTATCATTAGCATAAAATATAATTCTTTGTATAAACCTTTTCTTCTCATAGGGCCACATAGATTAGTATGTACTAATTCCAATGGATGTGAAGCATAGTGTCTTTTTGTCTTGAACTCAACTTTTGTTTGCTTGTCATGCCGACAATATTCACATATCATATTGGTAGGTTTTGAAATTTTAGGAATTTCTCTTACTGCTTCCTTCTTGTTGATCCTGACCAAATTGTCGAAATTTCTATGTCCCATTCGTTTGTGCCATAACCAACTTTCGTTTTTTTTCTCCAAAAATCTCCCTTAGGTGTCTCATCCAAAATATATATGTCATTTTGAGCTCTGCTTGTTGTAGCCACAATTTTACTGAACTTTCCTTTCCTGATTTCACATTTCGTAGAGTTAAATAACATCGTGTGTCCTTGTTCGCACATTTTCCCAACACTAAGAAAATTGTGATTCATATTTTCAACCAACAACACATTTTTCGCTAATTCATTCTTGCTTCCAAGTGTGATGGTACCTACTCCTATGATGTTTGAAGACCCGTCATTTCAAAAATACATTGTTCCATCCTTCTTTTCCTTCAATGATATGAACTTATTGCTATCTCTGGTCATATGAGTTGAGAAACCACTATCAACATACCAGATGTTTCTGTTGCTTTGAGACTTGAGAGCGATAGCACATTTTTCAGTCTTCTTTTTCCATAATTTTTCATTTTGATTTTTCAGTCCTCTTTTGTAAGAATTCCTTTGAAGAACTTCCAAATTTGCAATCTTTAGCCAGGTGTCCAAAATTGTTACACTTGTAACATTCAACATCATCTCTCAAATGATCAAATCTGTTAATATTTTGCCGAGTTCTGGAATATCCCTTTCTAAAAGATCCCCAGAAACTATATTTATTCCAAACATACATGCGACATTCTATAGCTCTATGTCCAAACCTTCCACATTAAAAACAATGACCATAGAAGATCGTTTGATACATGGGAGGAAATATTCTTCGAGGAATTGCCTTCCATGGTTCTTCCTGCGAGGCCTGATCTCTTGAGTTGGCTGGGAGGTCTACCTGCTTGTTATATTTTACATATCCATCCTCTTTTGTTGTCATAGGAGGACTTGGCTCATTTTCATATTTTTCTTTGTAACAAAGATGAGTATTGTCACTGTTTTATCATTGATTGTTGATGATTTCTTCCAATGCCTTCGAGCTATTGGTGTAGTTTTGAAGAGTTTTTTCCATTTTTTACTTTCTTTCGTAGAGAAAATATTTCAGATTCCAATAACACTTTTCTTTCCTTTTTGATTTCCTTTAATTCTTCCCTGAGTTATTCTTCAACTCGTTTGTATTCTTCAACCTTGATTTTAAGATTTAGGAGTTGTTCCCTTTCTATATTTAATTCATCTTCAAGAGTGTTGACATGCTTCTTCTCGACCTTGAACTCTTTGATAACCCTGATCACTTCATTTTGAAATTCAACCTGAGTCATCTCTTCTTCTTCATCAGATGTTTCTTTTTATTATGCTTGGCCATAAACAATACTCTTCTGTTGATTTATTCTTCGCTATCACTGTATTCATCAAATGAGGAGCTATCTTCTTTGGAGAATGTTAGCACCTATAAAATTTGTTATACCAAAAGGTGGCTAAATCTGTTTTGAGCCTTCAAGGAACAATTTTTATTACCAAAAAACTGTTGGCTCTTGAAGACTTTTAAAGGCATCATGCCTCTGTCCAGATCCTACATTGTTGTTCCCATTTCATACTCTAAAAATTTCTGCTAAAAATCCAAGAGAAAAACTGCTGAAAAACTATCATTTTCCCTTTCCTCCCCACTCCAAAATTAACCTTCACTTATAAAATCCCCTTTGTTTTCATGATTTCTTCTCTTTCCCTCATGAAAAAACACTTTTACAAAGTTAAAAGACTCACTCTTTAGCTTTTCCATAACCCCCATTTCCATTGAAAAACCATGAAAAATGCATAAAAAACCGAGCGCTAACTCTAGGAGCGCTCATCGCAAATTTCTAAAATGCGATCCAGCGCAGATCGCAAACCGCAAATTTCAGTTTTCATTTAAAATGCCCATCGCATTTTCCTTTTTGCGATTTGCGATCAGTCTCCGTCACATAATCCGCCATCGCGTTTTCCACTTTTGCAATTTTGCGCCATCGCAAATATTTGCGCTGCGATCCATCGCAGTTTCTGCACATTGCAATATCGCGTAACCGCAATATCACATTTTCTCTCCATCACATAATCACATCGGCATTTTCCAATCGCGCACTTTGTTTCTCCCCTCTGATTGCGATCCTCCGATTAGATCTGGACCGTCCACGTGTCCAAATCGGACGGTCCAAAACCACCCCGCCTTATTTCTTCTCCCCGCTCTCCTTTGCCTGTTCTGCGCCGATCTCCACCGTTAGATATTTTTATCCGACGGCTACACTCCTCCCCCGCCATCTGAAGCAGTTTAAACCTAGTTTCACAGGATTTCTTAATTTTTTTGTGTTTTCCAGGTATTTCTATGGTTTTCCATTATGTTATGAAGAAAGGCCGAAGACCAGGAAAGACGTTTCCTGCGCCTTCGGGCTATTAAAACACAACCATTCGCAGGTTTGAATCCAGTGATTTATCAACGTTTCATGAGCATTGATAACACGTAAATGGCCTGTGCTGCCCCTGCACATCGACAAGACACTTTTTTATTCAAGAGAACAGTTAAAGAGTATCAGTTTTGAAGACAAAGCACAGCAGATGAAGATCGAAGACAGTTTTTACGGGGATTACGGCTAAGACAGTTATCAAAAGCCTAATCCCCAATCTAAAACACAGATTAAAAAAGAAAACCTAAAAGTGTTCACCAGAGATATTGCCTCCACTGCAATATTTGAGGCAAATTGATTCCTCAACCACTGCAGTGCCACCTATTGTTTCAAGATGATCAGTCAGAGGCCGAATTTATTGAACAAAATCAGATTCTTTGCCTCGAAATAGCCAAAGAAGTTATTTCCGCCCCAGATTTAATGATGGAATGTTTGCAAAATAACCCTAATAGTACACAGAGCCTTAAATATCGACAAAATCTCCTTCCGAGCTTACTTCATAAGTGTAAACCCATTTAATGCAGTGGAGCACCTGTATGATTTCTTCATCGAGCCTCCAAGGGCCAGGAAGACATTAATTCTGCATTAATTGTTTTTGAGATCTTTCATCAGATTTCACCTCCTCATCCTTCTATAAATGCTTCAGTAGAAGATGAGTGAGGGGTTGGATTGGTTGGTTTTTAATGTAATTGCTGAAGTATTGTAACTGCCTCTGAGCAGAAAACTCTTGATTGTAGATAGGCTTTCACTGGCTCTTGGAGCTCTGCTTGTAACAGATAGGTTAGGTTGTGAAGAGAGATGGATTAAAACACTGGATCTGAAGATTGTAACTAGTTTGAAGCATCAATACAAGCTGATTTATGGGATCCTGGTCTATGCTGATGGTGATGTTATTCTCACTGTAACTTGTATTTTGTTTCTGTTTTCAATTTGTTTCATTTTCCACTATAAAAAACAGTTTAAACAGGGTCAGGACCTACTGTATATCAGTAACCTTCTCTGGCTGAGAAATATTTATTTGAATGTTTTCTTTCAACTGTGTTATTTAAAAATGATTTAATTCAGTCTAAGTACAAGGATGCTGGCGTGCCCTCATCTTTTTGTCACAGTTAAATGTTATTTTTAAATGTTACGTTCAATATATATTGTGTGAAGATGAATTGAGGAAATCAAGGTTAGCCCTGAGTCCCTTTCTTGTTTGCTCAACTATTTGATTGTTTCCCTTAGGATGTGTTAAAAGCTGACTAGTTTCAAAGTACTTATTAGATCTTAGACCATTTTGTGTGATCTTTGTGTTTCCCTTTGTTTTTTATATGTTTTCTATTAGAAGTGTATCAAAGGCTGGATAGTTTCAAAGAACTTACCAGATCCTAGTTTGCTTCTACGTTTTTCTTAAGTGCCTGGTCAAAGGCTGGCTAGTTTCAAAGTACTTACCAGATCCTGGGCTGCTCTTTGTTCTGCATCTGTCATTTCCATTTCTTATTGTATCACTCCATTCCATAAATCAAACTTTAAAGAGATCCTTAGGCATAGATGACTTGCCCCATAGATCACTCTTGAACTTGAATGTTTCAATTAAATCCTCTTATGACTCGATAGCCCAATGGATTGAAAACTTGCCATCATCTTTCTTTTTTATCAAAGCTTAATTTTTGCTTGCAACTTATCACCTTTGAACCTGTTTGCATATAGATCTTTCCACCTCAGACAACAACTATGTTCAACCATCCGAAAAAACCAAACCAAACCCTTGGACCTCATAACTAGCCTAATATCATTATTCTAAACTTCAAAGACAATATCCATCTTTGTACATATTGGAGAGATCCCTCTCCGGATTCAGGAGGGCTAGATCCTAGAATCCCAAAGTTGGTTGAAATGATGTTAACTCTGTGATCGGACTTTGCCAATATTGCTTGTTACAGAGACCTAACATTTCTGGCGACTCCACTGGGGAGTCTGAGTTCTTTTCATTTTAAATACTGCTAAGACTCAGAGTACCCCTGATATCTTTAGATTGGTACATGGTGGTGGACCATAAAACATTTTACCTCCAAAAAAGAGCTAAAAACTTCCACCTGGCGACTCCACACTCTGAAACTCCCAGAAGACCAAATGAATCCACTAGTAGAAGACCCTGAACTGATTGACCAGACACAGTGACCTCTTTCTTGATTTACAATTATGATTCCAAGAATACAACAAAGATATGCCCCAATGAGTAGAGATCATATCCCTGGGTTTCCACATAAGATGCCCCAGGTGAATTGGGATGACAACCTGCCTCTTTTTCAAAGCGAAAAGTTTGATGACCCTCTATTACATCTCATCAAATTTCATATACATGTATGGAGGTTGAAGGTTGAATGGCATGAAGACTGCCTAATGAAAATGTTCATGTTAACATTAGAAGGAAAAGCTAGGGATTGGTATGAATGCTTAAGATCTAGTAGTTTGTTTTCTTTAAGAGACCTTGAATATGTGTTCTATGAGAACTATGAAGAAAACGCTACGTCATTATCATGGGGTGCAATATATTATGATACATCACAAAACATCACCCAACACATTATAGATAATGAGGAAGCTTTGGAAGAGATGCATCCTGAAGATATTTTAACAGCCATTCATGAGTTTAATCTCCTATTGAAAAATTTTAAGAACATAGATGAATCAGTTGAGGAAGAGATGATCCAAGAAATAATGGACGTTCCTCGAGATATCCCTGAAAACTCAAATATTGATTCATCATCCCTTATATCTGAGGCTCAAGAAGACATCCAGCCTCAAAATCAGTCTTCGCAAGAGACAGATAATTGCTGTACTTTTGTTCAAAGGGACATGGAAACATCTTCCCCTTTGACAGAGAAGGAAATAGAACAGACTATTTATAAACAGTCAGTCTCTGAAACTTTTTTCAAAACAAACACTCTTGCCCATTCGCATAGAGAACTTTGTTGTACAGATTTAGAAAATTATTTTGTAAATCATAATGAAGAGAGACCTGCTAATAACCCAATATGTTCGACTCATGAAATTGTTTATTCCGATGATTTTCCAAATTTCGATCAATCTGATGATGATGATGAGTTTCAAGAAAAAATTAATCACGCGGGGCAACCTGCGTTCGATTGGTGTTATGAGTTTCACCATCATCAACTTGAAAGCAGAAATCACCCATTTCAATCCATCACAAATTGCTTTCACATAATTGGGAATCAACAGCTTTTCAACTCAAAAGGTGAAGAGAAGAACAATGAATAAATTTGAGCAAGAGGAAACCATTGAATACACCCCTGCTCAAGAATATAATAACCTCTTCATAGAATTTAGTCCACTGAATACGAGCATACAAGGGCCACAAGAGGACAACACTGTCAAATATGATGAGTCCTCCAGTTCAAAAGATGAGGAAGATGAAGGAGAAAAAAAAATAGAAGACTATCCTGCTGTGGATATATCATCTTCTCAAGAAGAAACTTCTCCCTTCACTGATATTAGTCTGTCATTTAAAGAGCCTGAATTTATATCAGAAGCAAGCATAGATTCAAAGAAATAAGATATTTCACTGTTTGCTATTTTGCAGGTTAAGAATGATGATACTTCCAAGCTACATACTGAAGAGATAGTCCTCAAAGCTGATGTCTTGGAAGTAGATGATCTACCAATTGTGGAGGACCAAAAAGAAGAGAACCTTCACCTTTTCTTTGTTGATCCTATGGAAGAGTGTGTGGAAATCCAAACTGGCTCAAATTATCAAGAATTTATCCTTTGCAAGAGCCAGAGACATGAAAAGCTGTCACCTTCTGTGATAGCCTCGGTTTTGAAGATTAATCTTCAAAATATACTATGGATACCTCTGACAAGCAGCCAGAGTTTCTTCTTCTTCTTGAAATTACTCAGCTGGCTGCATTGGCACTTTTGTATCATATGAATATGTAAATACTCCATGTTTAGAATAGGTTAGATAGGAATGTCAATAAAGCTCACTTCTGGGCATGTAGTTAGTTGTTGTTTTTCTACGTTGAAGAAAAATAAAAAATTCAAAAGTACAAAAACAAAGAAAAGAAAGAAAAGAGGGCAGATTGACAAAACAATAAAGGTACAGTCCCATAGCAAAAAGAGAAATAAATCTGAAAGTGTGCAAGCTCAAATGCCACTCCTCAAAACACACTTCTAGTTAGTCAAACTGCCTAATCTTGACTAATTAGCTTTAAATTTTCTGCTGATAGGATAGTGAATTCAATTTGCCAAATTTTTCAATCTTGGCTTATCAATAGATACATTAGGATAGAAATGAAGGTTCAAACAAACTCAAAATCTAAACCAAAGTTTCTAAAAAGAGATGACTCAAAACTATTTTATTTTTGTGAGTCATAAAAGAGAAAAAATGGTTCTTATTTGCCCAAAATCTGAATCAGATATCAAGGAAAAGACAGCTCAAAGAAAAGCAAAAACATAGCTGAAAAAAAGAGAGAAGGCCATAATAAGAAACTTTCAGATCTTAAGCCTTCTGTTTTGATTTTAAATTTTCCTCAAATAATAATCTATGTGCAGCTTGTTTTTATGCCATAGATCACAACAAGTCAAACAGTTCAATCTTGACTTGACTGTTTTTGAATTTCTATCTTAGAATTTAGAGAATGAAAGTTTGTTGGACAGTTTAAACCCAACAGACACTAGATTAGGTAGAGAAACATCTGAGCTCAACCATTTAATCTGAGTTTGGGGAGAAATAAGGAGTAGAACTAGATTAGTTTTATGCTTTCAAAAGAATAAAATGTTGTAAGAGAGTTTTCCAATCCAAGTGCACTCTAAGAAGAAAAAATGTTAGATCTGTAGGATTGGGTAGGTAGCAAGCTTGTTCATAAAGGTCCATTGTTTTCATGGCTGCCAAATATGTTTTTAGAGAAGATCATTCAATCACAGGAGGACAGCCCAATGGATGGGGCAACTGATCAGCCTCCCAGAAGATGCAAGTCTGAAATTCTTGATGCCTTCAAGAAGGCACCATCCCCAAGTGGAGCCACTGTTAGCCACCTATAAAATTTGTTATACCCAAAGGTGGCTAAATCTGTTTTGAGCCTTCAAGGAACAATTTTTATTACCAAAAAACTGTTGGCTCTTGAAGAATTTTAAAGGCCTCATGCCTCTGTCCAGATCCTACATTGATGTTCCCATTTCATACTATGAAAATTTCTGCTAAAAATCCAAGAGAAAAACTGCTGAAAAACTATCATTTTCCCTCTCCTCCCCACTCCAAAATTAACCTTCACTTATAAAATCCCCTTTGTTTTCATGATTTCTTCTCTTTCCCTCATGAAAAAACACTTTTAAAAAGTTAAAAGACTCACTCTTTAGCTTTTCCATAACCCCCATTTCCATTGAAAAACCATGAAAAATGCATAAAAAACCGAGCTCTAACTCTAGGAGCGCTCATCGCAAATTTCTGAAATGCGATCCAGCGCAGATCGCAAACCGCAAATTTCAGTTTTCATTTAAAATTCCCATCGCATTTTCCTTTTTGCGATTTGCGATCAGTCTCCGTCACATAATCTGCCATCGCGTTTTCCACTTTTGCGATTTTACGCCATCGCAAATATTTGCGCTGCGATCCATCGCAGTTTCCGCACATCGCAATATCGCATAACCACAATATCGCATTTTCTCTCCGTCACATAATCGCATCGGCATTTTCCAATCGCGCCCTTTGTTTCTCCCCTCCGATTGCAATCCTCCGATTAGATCTCGACCGTCCACGTGTCCAGATCGGACGGTCCAAAACCACCCCGCCTTATTTCTTCTCCCCGCTCTCCTTTGCCTGTTCTGCGCCGATCTCCACTGTTAGATATTTTTATCCGACGGCTACGCTCCTCCCCCGCCATCTGAAGCAGTTTAAACCTATTTCCACAGGATTTCTTAATTGTTTTGTGTTTTGCAGGTATTTCTATGGTTTTCCATTATGTTATGAAGAAAGGTCGAAGACCGGGAAAGACGTTTCCTGCGCCTTCGGGCTATTAAAACACAACCATTCGTAGGTTTGAATCCAGTGATTTATAAATGTTTCATGAGCGTTGATAACACGTAAATGGCCTGTGCTGCCCCTGCACATCGACAAGACACTGTTTTATTCAAGAGAACAGTTAAAGAGTATCAGTTTTGAAGACAAAGCACAACAGATGAAGACCGAAGACAGTTTTTACGGGGATTACGGCTAAGACAGTTATCAAAAGCCTAATCCCCAATCTAAAACACAGATTAAAAAAGAAAACCTAAAAGTGTTCGCTAGAGATATTGCCTCCATCGCCATATTTGAGGCAAATTGATTCCTCAAGCACCACAGTGCCACCTATTGTTTCAAGATGATAAGTCAGAGGCCGAATTTATTGAACAAAATCAGATTCTTTGCCTTGAAACAACCAAAGAAGTTATTTCTGCCCCAGATTTAATGATGGAATGTTTGCAGAATAACCCTAATAGTACACAGAGCCTTAAAGATCGACAAAAGCTCCTTCCGAGCTTACTTCATAAGTGTAAACCCATTTAATGTAGTGGATCACCTGTATGATTTCTTCATCGAGCTTCCAAGGGCCAGGAAGACATTAATTCTGCATTAATTTTTTTTGAGATCTTTCATCAGATTTCACCTCCTCATCCTTCTATAAATGCTTCAGTAGAAGATGAGTGAGGGGTTGGATTGGTTGGTTGTTAATGTAATTGCTGAAGTATTGTAACTGCCTCTGAGCAGAAAAATCTTGATTGTAGACAGGCTTTCACTGGCTCTTGGAGCTCTGCTTGTAACAGATAGGTTAGGTTGTGAAGAGAGATGGATTAAAACACTGGATCTGAAGATTGTAACTGGTTTGAAGCATCAATACAAGCTGATTTATGGGATCCTGGTCTATGCTGATGGTGATGTTATTCTCACTGTAACTTATATTTTGTTTCTTTTTTCAATTTGTTTCATTTTCCACTATAAAGAATAGTTTAAACAGGGTCAGGACCTACTGTATATCAGTAACCTTCTCTGGCTGAGAAATCTTTATTTGAATGTTTTCTTTCAACTGTGTTATTTGAAAATGATTTAATTCAGTCTAAGTACAGGGATGCTGGCGTTCCCTCATCTTTTTTTCACAGCTGAATGTTATTTTTAAATGTTACGTTCAATATATATTGTGTGAAGATGAATTGAGGAAATCAAGGTTAGCCCTGAGTCCCTTTCTTGTTTTCTCAACTATTTGATTGTTTCCCTTAGGATGTGTTAAAAGATGACTAGTTTCGAAGTAATTATTAGATCTTAGACCATTCTGTGTGATCTTTGTGTTTCCCTTTGTTTTTTATATGTTTTCTATTAGAAGTGTATCAAAGGCTGGATAGTTTCAAAGCACTTACCAGATCCTAGTTTGCTTCTACGTTTTTCTTAAGTGCCTAGTCAAAGGCTGGCTAGTTTCAAAGTACTTACCAGATCCTGGGCTGCTCTTTGTTCTGCATCTGTCATTTCCATTTCTTATGGTATCACTCCATTCCATAAATCAAACTTTAAAGAGATCCTTAGGCATAGATGACTTTCCCCGTAGATCACTCTTGAACCTGAATGTTTCAATTAAATCCTCTTATGACTCCATAGCCCAATGGATTGAAAACTTGCCATCATCTTTCTTTTTATCAAAGCTTACTCTTTTTGCTTGCAACTTCTCACCTTTGAACCTGTTTGCATATAGATCTTTCCGCCTCAGACAACAACTATGTTCAACCATCTGAAAAAACCAAAACAAAACCCTCGGACCTCATAACTAGCCTAATATCATTATTCTAAACTTCAAAGACAATATCCATCTTTGTACATATTGGAGAGATCCCTCTCCGGATTCAGGAGCGCTAGATCCTAGAATCCCAAAGTTGGTTGAAATGATGTTAACTCTGTGATCGGACTTTTGCCAATCTTGCTTATTACAGAGACCTAACAGAGAAGAAACTTTTCTTAAAACATTTCTTCTTGCCTTGCTTGTTGAAATTCCTCAGACATTTCTTTCCTTTCGTAACAACCTCATTTTTGTGAGGACACTTGGCTACAAAATGCCCAACCTCACCATAATCGAAACATATTAATGGAAGTTTACCTTTGAATTTCCTCGTACATGTTCTCATTTTTCACGTGAAGTAGGAAAATTCTTTATCCGAAAATTCTTCTTCATGTTCTTCCTTTTCTTCTTCCTTACAACTATAAGTTTTCACTTTCGGAGTGTGCTTGTCCTTACTATTTTTCTTGGATGTGGTGAATGCTATTTCTAGGTGATATGTGTCATCCCCTTCTTCAATCCTCATTTCATATGCTGTAAGCACTCCATGAAATTCACCTTTGCTGAGATTGGTTAGATTCGAACTATATTCCAAGATAGATACCTTTGGGTTGAATCTTGCCGACCAGGTTCTAAGGACCTTTCAGACAAAAATTTTCGTGTCAAAAGGTTCTCCTAAACCTTCCAACACATTTGTTATTTCATCAACAAGCTGTAAGTATGCATCAATATTTTCATCTTCCTTCATTTTGAGTTGCACAAATTTTTCCTTGTAAATTTTAAGCTTTGCTTCTTTCACTTTTGAGTCACCAGCATATATATTCTCAAGCTTGCCCCATACTTATTTAGTAGTTTTTCAATTTGTTACCTTAAGATAGCCAGATTTGTAAAGCCCATTGATAATTAAATCTTTATATTTTGCATCATATACCATATTTTTCTTACCCTGTTCATCATGGGTCGTTGTAAAGCCTTTTTCAACGATTTCCCATACTTCGTATCCTTGCGCCAGCAAATGAACCTGCATTCTTCCACTCCAAAGTGTGTAATTATTTCCCTTGCATAGAGGAACTCTATTCTTGGTATAGTCCATGATCTCCTTCCAATTTTTATACTACTATTGAAGGAAACAAGCTCTGATACCAATTGTTGGAAATATTGAGGGGGGGGGTGAATTAGTATTTCTTATCAATTATCACTTTTAAATATTTTCAGAGCATTAGTTAATATTCAATTATCCTTGATTTTTATCTAGTAACAATAGTAAACAATAAAAAACAATAGGCACACAAATTTTAGGTGGAAAACCCCCTCCGATTCAAAAGCCACCAAACACTTTTCTAATAAATTCTTTAATATTCAGCCCCAATTGAAATGAAAGGTACAAATTCATATAATTCTAGAAAATCATTCTTCTCCAAATCCCCCTGGAAGGATGCCCCAACACCTTGGATTCTTCAGTAGTTAATTGAATGGATGCTCCGACTTCCTAGACTGACCTACCACCCTGAAGTGTTCATAGGCTCCAATCTGTAGGTGACTTCATTCACCAACCTAACACCTCCATGCCACCTTATGATGATCAGAAATAATACAAGAGTGTGGACTCTCGTACCAGGGACAATGATCCATGATATAATATGATTCACAATGATTTTCTTGAACTAGAACAACCACCAAATCACACTATGGCATGCAACCCAACCATAAATTTATCCAACAATGACATTTATACCTCCCAACAATGCCTCTCCAGATCTAGGAAGATTTAATCTTTTACAATAACGACTCTTTTACAATTTTACAATGATGATTTTTACAATACTGAATTTTGACATGAATTGATACTTGACTTGACACTGCTTCTTTGAACACTAGCATCTGCAGAGGCAATTTTGTGCTTGCTTCAAGTAATGGTACTTTGACGTTTGCATTGTTCTTATAGTATGTGTCTGAGTTTTATTATTGTGTCCTCCTTCCTGCATATGTATTAATGAACAAGAACCAAACCAATATACAAACAAAATACTTACACTATCCTACAAACCATATGTCAGAGAAATATTCAAAATTCAAATGTAAATACGTTCAATATTTATGAACAAAACCCAATCAAACATAAATACAAAATACGTACACTGCCCTAAAAAAACACATGCCAAAGATGATATTCAAATCAAAATTCAAACACTAATCATACATACCTTGTTGTAGCACACTTACCTTGATTGTTGATGTGTTTTCATTACTGTAGTGATCCTTGAATGCATATTTTTTCTTGCCTTATAGGAACTCGATATTGAATCATTGTATATATGTAATTTCAAATCTTCAAGGTCAGAAATTGCATCATATGGTAGCCCTTTGAGTCCTCTTTCCAACCCCGTCAGTCCGATCAACATTGGATTCTTCAAGAAATATTTATGCCCAATCTCCTACAATGATCAGATTCTAGACTGGTTCAATAGAGCGAACTTGTACAAAGTGCCATGTGTCATTGTGTCAATATTTGGTCCTGAAAATGATATACAAGAAAATACAACCTGTCCTCTATCTTTCAATTTTTACAAAATTTGAATCCAATTCCCAGAGATAAATTTACGATAATTTTCCCAATGTCACATGTTTGACATGAAATTCGGGAGCCTGCAACAACCCTAACATCCTCAGATTATATCTCTGAAAATATAGTGAACCAATATCTAAAATTTGGACACGCACTTCATCACGATTTCGGCTCAAATGGGTTTTTTTTCAGCATCTGAAGCTTCGTAGAAAAAAAATTTATAGCGAAAATTCCATGATGACATGTTTTAAGTAGCGAAATCCTTACATGAGGAGGATATGAGGGTCACAATTTATATAAATTCTTAGGTTGAGAGGGTCTTCAGCAAGTGAATGCTAGAGGTATTTTAGGAGCTTAATAAATTATTAATTATTGACTATTCAATGACCACAACCAATGATTAGTGTCATGCCCCAAACTCCATGGGGTTTTATCCCACTAAATGGGGTTACTAACTTCAAAGACGAATATCTCTCAAACCGTGAATAATTACTTAGTGTGCCATATATCAACGGAAACATCTCGACAAGTATAAACCATGAAAAATATCTTTGAATTAGAATAAAGTAAATTTTCAAAATAAAATTCCCATTCAAGATCAAGGCAACCCCTGGTGCTTCTTGGGTTGACATCAATGACAACCATTGATCAACATTTCTCCTTCTACCGATGACATCTCGTTGCGATATTAGAGATACACTATGGGGTTCCATCTAGACTACGTCGACTAGTCATAGTTGTTACATACAACCATCATCATCACGCTAGAGTATAGATATGCCTCTTTAGTTATTTTTATTGCACTTATGTAGGCTCGAGAAGATATGTGTCTTGGAACACATATTTTCACATTTTGATGTATCACACATTTTGAAAACTTTATATATATATATATATATATATATATATATACATGTTTCTACGACTATCTAATGTTCTTGTCATTATGATGTTTTGGTTTTTACATGTGATGCATATTTCTGTCTAACACGTAATTCACGAATGTATGAGTTAATGTATTCAAATGTCTTGGAATATATTGATAAGTAATGTAATAAAAAATTAATTCCAATAATCGAACACACAAAAAAATATTCATAATATTTGATGGTTTCAGACTGAACAATTTCCATTCAATTATAGCACAATTAGTTCTGAATCGAGTTTAATAACCAATGCCCTAACACCAAGGGCAACAACTTACGATAATATTTCGATAGCCGCACTATATTCTTCAATGTTGTTAGCTGTTCGACCCAAAAATATGCCATGTAAATTTACTAACTTGCCATTAGGAGAAAAAAGTGCCCATGTTGCGTAAGATAAGTTCCGTATACTATGACAAGTGCCATGAGAGAAACCGAAATAATGGTTTGACGACATCTAAAAACCAAATGGAACATGGGGTAAGCAGAGGAAAACATGTCTACAAAAGTAAAAAATCATATCAAAATCTAATTACACACAATTAATTACACACACTAATGTAAAAAGTATTTATGCTAAATCAAACATAATAATTTTTGAGATAGAGCCCATTTCTAGGCCCAGCCAATTGATTCCCTTCATAATTGACCAACTCATAGTTGCATTTTTCTAATATTCGTTTAATGATATACGGCCCATGCCATATCAGTTCGAGTTTTCCAACCCCCAGCTTGTCATGGGATTGATCATATAGCAAGACCTAGTTACCTTTGGTAAAAACATACGAAGTCACATATTTATCATAATGTGCCTTAACTCGTTTATTTTGAGATTCGATAAACAAAGTGGAAATTTTTCGAGTCTCATCGAGATGTTCGAGGTAAAGCAATCATTCCTCTTTTGGTGAAGTACCATGGAGTAACTCGACAACTAGCTTCAAAGAAGGAATTTCACACTCGATTAGGAGAGTGGCTTCTAGACCATACACCGGTTGAAAAGGTGTGAATCCAGTCGATGTCTTAGCTGAAGTTCAGTATGCCCACATAGCTGAAAATAACATAAGGTTCCAATTTCGTTTATGCATCCCAATGGTTTTCTGAAGCATGATGATCAAAACTTTGTTAACGACTTCAACTTGGCCAATGGCCTCTGGATCGTAAGGAGTTGAGCTGTCATGACACAAACTCAACTGAGTAGTAAGCCTTGTCATCATATAATTTTTAAAATGAGAACCATGGTCGATGACTATGGCTTTCGAGACACCGAATCAAGCTATGACATGATTAAAAATAAATTTCGTCACATTTTTACCTTCAACATCATATGTAGGCTTCACCTTGGCCCATTTTGTGAAATGATCGACAACGACGATAATGTAAACATGCCCCCCAACCAAGTGATGGTTAAAGGTCTTGAAATCAATGCCCTATTTTGCAAAGGGTTGGGCAGTAACAACTAGGTGCAAGGGAGTGGATGGGGTGCATTCTTTGCGAGAATATATCTAGCATTCGTGACATTTTTTAATGGAAATGATGCAATCCTTGAAAATGGAAGGACAAAAATAACCTACAAAAGAATCTTTTGAGTGTTAGCGTAACCTAACATATGACCACCACATGCCCCAAAGTGATGGTCATTCAATATTTTCTCAGCTTCCTCGAGAGTCAAACATCGATAAAGGACAGAATTGACACCAGTACGATAGAGGGTATCCCAAATAATGTGAAAAGGCTGGGACAAGTGACGAATTCAGTGTCGATTAGAGTGAAACAACTATGGTGAAATTTTTTGGGTTTGGAGATAGATAATGATATTTCCATACCATGGATTGAGAGTACTAATGAGAAGGAGTGATTCATCTAGAATAAACTTAGTAAAAGGTATGGGTGGAATTGCAGATATAAGAGCACAAATTAACTCACCATAAACTAGTTATTTCTTTGACTTAGCTTTAACAAACTCTAAATTGAACTCATGTAGAATGAAAATCCATTTGGAGTATTTTCCCCCAAGTAACTGAGTCAGGATGTAAGTCATGATAGGGTTACAATTAGAAATCACAATAGTTATACATAGGAGAAAGTAATGACGAAAGCGTTGCACGACATGAACAACTGCCAAAGCTAGATTCTCTACATGATTGTAATGCGTCTCAACATCAAAGATATTTTGACTCAAGTATTAGATAACATGTTCACTCCCTTCGTCATCATACTAAACAATCACAATGCCAATGGTGCAGTCGGTTATCACTCCACTAGATCTCTAAGGCCGAGAAAGAGCCCAAACAGAGGTAACCACAGACCAATCTTTTGGCTTGGTAGCTAGCCCTACTAAACTGGAAAGGAATCTCTCCAAAAAATCACAGCCAAGAGGGCTAGAAGAATTAGGGTTTTAGGATAGGTATGAGTATAGGGGTTTGTTTTTTTGAATTGGTTTGCTAGATGATGGTTTAAGGAGGGTGAAAACTAGGATCTAGGTTTATAATTTCAGATGATAAGTTACAAAGATAATTCAAGATCAAGGTAGGTATGACAAAGAGGTATTTTGGAGTTTTAGTATTTGATGGTATAGGATGAAATTGCAGAAAAACAAAATGAGCATAAGAGGTGAATTCATTTTGATAAAAGAATAAAAAAATACATGAAAATCTCTTTTAAAACAGAGCATGTGTTCATGAATTTTGTTTACATACTGGAGATATTATCATTAGAAAGAAAATATAAAGATAAAATGTATAAATATTAACACAAGGAAGTAACATTACCAAATTTACACACCACAAGAATTCCTAAGAAATAGCTGTAACTTCTAGCCTTATTATTGTCAAAACGATACACTAGCTCCATAGCTCTCCACCCTGACCTATCCAACATTCCAAATTTTAATTTGTATCAAAAAATATACATATATAGACTCAAAAATACAAATCCCCATCTCTAGGGGTCGAATCCATCTCTTTAGGATGTAGAGACACCTTTTTCTCTAACAAAACCCCAAATCAAGGGAGGTTCTAACCATTCCCTGGTTTTTCTCCAACTAAATACATTTGACTTTACATCATTACAATTAATGGATTTTGATCTATTGGAACTTATATACATTTAATACATAATATAAAATCATAATTCCCTATTATAAATTGAATTTCACCCTAAGATTACAAAAAATGACTTTTTGGTGAAAACGTAGCATGAAATTGTGTTTGTGTAGAATGTTTGGAACAAATACGTAGCGTGGACTTCTTGAGCTGATTTGATTATTATTCTTTGGTAAATTTTGACTCCAAAAACTACTAGACGTTGATGAGGGTGTCTTATATGCATATGAATTGTTTTTTCATCACAAAACATCCAGCAAAGTACTCAAAATATTCATTGAGAAAAACTGGTCTGTGAGTGCTGAAATGAGGGCAGAGAGCTATTTTTTAGGCACTTATTTGCATTCCTGTGCAAAAATGACTATTGGTGAAGGAAATTGAGTGCAAATCCTTAACATATAATTTAAGGCCTTTCCAAAAATACAACCCCTTTTTCATTTAGATGCCTCCATCGATAAAGGTAGCATGGGCATGCTACCTTTTTTCCCTTGCTTCAATGTTGGATGAATGGACGGGTATGAAAAGGGAAAATG
The DNA here is from genome assembly GCA_034641835.2 of Pinus albicaulis. Classification (NCBI taxonomy): domain Eukaryota; kingdom Viridiplantae; phylum Streptophyta; class Pinopsida; order Pinales; family Pinaceae; genus Pinus; species Pinus albicaulis. The sequence continues at coordinate 558,397,169 of CM076577.1, read as the reverse complement.
AGTTCTAAATTTTTGATAAAATTTGAGGGATTGTGTAGGGATATTAGAAACGTTATGGAAGTGGAAGGGACAAAAGAGGATGATGGGAAGGGGTGGAGAAAGTCAAAACATAGGCTTGGTAGTTAAAACGTAGCGTGGGTTTGGGAAAAATGGGAAAAACAGAAAAGATGAGGGAAAACGTTTTAAAAAAGATTGGAAAAGTGATGAAATGATTTTATAACATCATTATATCAAATTTTGAGGAGTTTTGGTGTAACTTGAGTTCAATTTTTGAAACATGCAAAACTATGCCATGAAATCCTAGCAAACTGTTAAATTCGAAATTTTTGAGCAGTTAGGAGGAAATCACTTGAAATATTGATGAAAATACATGTAAAGAGCTTGAATATTGTTGATGTCAAGATGATGAGCTCCTATTTTTTCCCTTGAACGAAAAAAATGGGTTTTGTTGAAAATGTAGTGATCTGGGCTGAAAACGTAGCATGGAAGAAGCTCTGCTACCTTCGAGGCATCCTAAGGCAGACTGAAGGATGTGGCTGGCTTTGAAATATTCATGTTCAACTTCAATGTTTAAAAAACCAACAAGAAAGAGGGTTTAAATGATGGTTTAAAAAAAAGAGTAGCAACACGTTACCATTTCACCCACAAGATGATGGTTTGGCCAAAACTCTATTGCGGAGGAGCAAGAAAGGCTTAAGAGAGGAAAAATTTGTCTGATTGATGAGAATTAAGGTGAATTAATCATTTATGAGCTTTTTTAGAGTGAATGAAGTGAAAGAGTAGTTAAGTGATGAAAACGTAGCAAGTTGGCCCTTTGCGTAGTGAGATGGCTAAGGTTTACAAATATTAGATGATGGAAGGCGTTGATGGAGGATGAGAGGTCTGCTCGAGCAATGGAGAAGGAGAATGAAACTTTTATGTAGTTTTTATAGCTTTATGCCCCTTTTTTATAATGATAGGTTGGCTCACTAATTCACCTTTAATATTTTTCTTTGAGTGGATTTAGGAACCTTTGGAGGAGCTTGCATTTAAACTTTAGAACTTGTTGCACATGCTTTGAAATGATTTAGCACCAAATATTTTGTGAAAATACTTCTTCCACTCATGATGACCTATCATGACATGAACTTAATTATATCTTTATGATTTGACTCCATCATGACACATTAAATATTATGAAACCATCAAATTAACCATAACATCTTGAAATGACAATTTGACCATATAAAGATGACTATCATGACAATTACATCCATGACTCATGACTTATAACCTTTCATGATGGCAGTAAAAAATAAATTTTTTATAACCCTAGTAATAGTGGAAGAAGAAAACACCTACCAATATAAACCAATGATTTTTTATTTTATTTTGAGACTCGACAAAATACTAAAAATTTGAAAAAGAATCAGACAAATTTAGAAAGAGCATACTTATTTGATCATTGGTGACATGAAAACTTGACTAGCACTAACATTGGCCTTATTGGGGATGATAGATATAAAAGAGGTTTCAAGAGCACCGTAGACCAGAAAGCCTTATCCATTGGGCCAATACGGTGGAAAAACTAAAAACCAAACTAAATACTAAAAACTTGACTCAATAAACTGAATCAAGACATGACTCAAAACTAACTGGAATAAAAAACTTAATAAACTTATTAATCGCAGAATATCATTGAGACTTGAGGTTTCAAATCCACATGACAACCACCTACCTGCTAAAGACATATGTACAATCATGTGAAGTGATCCTTCCAGTGTAACCAATCAAGAAAATGCCTCCTTCATTGATTCTCCCAATCAGATTCTGTAGACAACATTAAATCATTTTACAATTTGGCAGCCAAAAACATACCTGAAAATGATCTCCATCATCACTGAATACTGTAATAAATACCTTCTCTGCTGACTGCAATAAACTTCCCACTAGATCTTGAAAAACATGAAAATCTAGAAGAAACAAGGTAGATTTTTCTCTTGAATATGATCTCTCTTCATAATGTACCTCAACAAGAATGTGTTCCTGGTCTTCAAAAGCTTCTGAAAAATTAGTTGAGCATATTTCTTCTTGAAATAAACATTCAAGACATGAAACATGAGAAGAAAAATCTGAATGAAAGTCCTCAATTCCCTTATCCTATGAAATTTGAATACATTGTTGATCATCTTCATATGACATGGAAACCAGAATGTCATGTTTCTTATCAGACTCATCAGTCATAAGAGGGAAAAATTCATATGGTTCTTGAAACTCAAAACTGACATTTCTATCATTTACCGCAGAGTCATCCAAAGAAGATTTTTCACTTAGTTGAATAAAGATCTCATCTTGTTTTTCATAAAGGGTCTGGATTACCTCCTCGTGAAGACTTTGTTATGATGAGATGAGAACAATTAGGTCAATAACTTTGTTTTCTTCATTCAAGGTGATCTCAAGAATAGAGCTCTCCTTCATGGGATCCAGAACAACATAATCTTCATAATCACAAGCTGAATCTAAATCTGGAATAGCCAGCTAGACTTTATTACAATCTGAAATTGGAACTTAATTTTCCTGCATACCATCTTCTGCTACAAGCAGATATGAAATAAGGCCTCATATTCCATCATTTTCAACTGTAAAAATATCTTGAGCCTGTTGCAAAATTTCCTGAGAAAATTGATAAGTATCCTCTAAGTTTTATTTATGTTTCTAAAATGGATTTTTGTACAAGGCTCACATGATCCCATCGTCCATGAATTCATCATATCCATAAACATTTTCAATATTTTCAATAAAACTATCAATATGTTTACAACAGTTCTAAACTAATATTAAGGATGGAAAATATTCTTGATACCTTTCAAAGAACATGGCATGAATATCCTTTAAACAGTAAATACAAGAAGGTGGAAAACTTTCATACCATGATCGGGCTTCATCTTCCAAAGTAGCCATGAATATCTTCATCAAGCAGTCTTCAGGAAAATCAATCTTTAATCTACGCACATGCATGTGAAATCTCACCATATGAAGAGCAACATCATTACCTTTCACATTTTTGGACTTCGAAATATATGTCATCCAATCAACCCGAGGCATGCTTTTTGGAAAACCTGGTATGTGATCTTGGCTCATGGGAGCATACCTTCTATCAATTGAATCCATTTTGAAAATAATGAAGTCACCAAGAAGTTTTTTAGACTAACATTTCTTGAAGAGTGGAGTCACCACAAAAATTCCAAACCTTGGGATTTTTCGACACTAGAGTCACTAGTTGAATGATGCACAACCTTATTGTGCATGATCGTTGTTCACCATCAACAATTTTTTTTATCTTTGTCATTCTTTCCCAAGGAATATTTGTCTTTTTGCCTCCTCCGCAATGGCGCCAATATGTTATCACTCCACCAGATCTCTAAGGCTAAGAAAGAGCCCAAACAAAGTTAACCATATACCAATAATTTATCTTGGTAGCTATCCCTACCAAACTGGAGAGGGATCTCTCCACAAAATCACAACCAAGAGGGCTAGAATAATTAGGGTTTTAGGCTAGGTATGAGTACAAGGTTTTGTTTTTTTAAATTGGTTTGTTGGATGATGGTTTAAGGAGGGTGAAAAGAAGGAGCTAGGTTTAGACTTTCAGATGATAAGTTACAAATATAATTAGGAGCAAGGAAGGTATGCATAAGAGGTATTTTGGAGTTTTAGTCTTTGATAGTATAGGATGAAATTGCAGAAAATCAAAATTAGCACAAGAGATCAATTCATTTTGATAGAAGAATAAAACAAATACATGAAAATCTCTTTTAAAACAGAGCATGTGTTCATGAATTATGTTTATAGAATGGAGAGATTATCATTACAAATAAAATATAATGATAAAATGTATAAATATTAACACAAGGAAGTAACATCACCAAATTTACACACCACAGGAATTCCTAAGAAATAGTTGTAACTTCTGGTTTTATTATTGTCAAAATACTACACCAGCTCCAAAGCTCTCCTTCCTCACTTGTCCAACATTCAAAATTTTCATTTGTATCAAAACATAGACATATATAGACTCAAAACTACAAATCCCCACCTCTAGGGGTCGTATCCATCTCTTTATGATGTAGAGACACCCTTTTCTCTAACAAAAACCCAAATCAAGGGAGGTTCTAACCATTCCCTGATTTTTCTCCAACTAAATACATTTGAATTTACATAATTACAATTAATGGATTTCGAGCTATTAGACCTTATATACATTTAATACCTCATATTACATCATAATTCACTATTGGAAAATTGAATTTCACCCTAAGATTACAAAAAATGACTTTTCGGTGAAAACGTAGCATAAAACTATGCTTGCATAGTCTGTCTGCAGCAAATGCGTAGCATGGAATTCTTGATTTGATTTGATGATGATGCTTTGGTCAATTTTTCCTTTGGGAATTTTTGGAGGTTTATGAGGGTTTCTTCTATGCCTCAGAAGTGCTTTTGCATCATAAAACATTCAGCAAAGTACTCAAAAGATGAATTTAGAAAAACTGCTCTATGAGTGTTGAAATGAGGGCACAAAGCTATTTTTTAAGCACTTATTTGCATTCCTGTGAAAAAATTACTATTGGTGAAGTAAACTAAGTGAAAATCGTTAACATATAATCTAAGGCCATTTTTCATTTAGATGCCTCCATCGATAAAGGTAGCGTGGGCACACTACCTTTTTTCCCTTGCTTCAATGTTGGATGAATGGACGTGTATGAAAGGATAAAATGACTTATAAATTTTTGATAAAATTTGAGGGAGTGTGGAGGGATATTAGAAAGGTTATGGAAGTGGAAGGGACAAAAAAATATGATGGGAAGGGGTGGAGAAAGCTGAAACACAGGCCTGGTAGTTAAAACACAGCGTGGGTTTGGGGGAAAATGGGGAAAATGGAAAAGATGAGGGAAAACGTTTTGAAAAAGATGGGAAAGGTGATGAAATGATATTATAATGTCATTCTATCTAATTTTGATGATTTTTGGTGTAACTTGAGTTCAAATTTTTGAAACAAGCAAAAATATGTCGTGAAATCCTAGCAAACTGTTGAATTCATCATTTTTGAGAATTTAGGAGGAAACCACTTGAAATATTGATGAAAATACCTATAAAGAGCTTGAATATTGCTGATTTGAAGATGTTGAGCTCCTTTCTTTTCCCTTGAATGAAAAAATTGAATTTTTTTTTAAAACGTAGCAATCTGGGCTGAAAATGTAGCATGGAAGAAGCTTCACTACCTTTGAGGCATCCTAAGGCAGATTGAAAGATGTGGTTGGCTTTGAAATCTTCATGTGCAACTTCAGTGTTCGAAAAACCAGCAAGAAATAGGGTTTAAATGATGGTTTCAACAAAAGAGTAGCGACACGCTACCTTTTCACCCATAAGATGATGATTTGGCCAAAAATATATTGTTGAGGAGCAAGAAAGGCTTAAGAGAGGGAAAATTCATCTGACTGATGAGAATTGAGGTGAATTTAATCCTTGCTAAGCTTTTTGAGGGTGGATGAAGTGAAAGAGTAGAAAAATTATGAAAACATAGTGAGCTAGCCCTTTGCATAGCGAGCTGGCTAAGGTTTACAAATTTTAGCTAATGGAAAGTGTTGTTGGATGATGAGAGGTCTGCTCGAGCAATGGAGAAGGAGAATGAAACTTTTATGTATTTTTTATAGTTTTATGCCCCTTTTTGATAATGATAGGTTGGCTCACCAATTCACCTTTAATAATTTGCTTTCAGTGACTTTAGGAACCTTTGGAGCAGCTTACATTTGAACTTTAGAACTTGTTGCACATTCTTTGAAATGATTTAGTACCAAATATTTTGAGAAAATACTTCTTCCACTCATGATGATTTGACTACATCATGACACATTATAGACTATAAAACCATTAACTTAACCATAACATCTTGAAATAAAAATTTGACCATATAAAGATGACTGTAAGGACAATTACATCAATGACTCATGACTTATAACCTTTCATGATGGAAATACAAAATAACCTTTTTATAGCCCTAGTCATGGTGGAAGAAGAAAACACTTAAAAATCTAAACCAGTGATTTTTTTTTTTTTGAGACTTGATGAAATACTAAAATTTTGAAAAAGACTCACCCAAATTTAGAAAGAGCATACCTATTTGATCACTGGTGACAGGAAAACCTGACTGGAACTAACACATTCGGCGACGGCTAAACATAGGAAGTAGTCACGATGATCATCAGGGGGATGCAGTAAAGGAGCACTAACGACGGTTGTCTTCAAAGCATCAAAATAATTTTGAGCGACTTCATCCCAAATAAAAGGGACCTCTTTTTTTAGCAAGTGAGTAAATGCTTTAGCAAGCTTTGCATAATTAGGGACAAAACGATATAGAAATTTTGCTTTCCCTTGCAAACTCTATAGTTGATGTATAGAAGATGGAGGAGGAAAATTGATGATAGCCTCTACTTTCATTGGATCGATCCAGATGCCTTCCTCAGAAACCAAAAATATTAAGAGACGACTAGATTCATCATAGAAGACACACTTATGATTATTCAAATGAATGTTGTAGTGTCAACAACAGAGAAAGATCACTTGAAGGTGAGTGGGATGACCTTGAAATTTCACAGAATGGGCAGGAAGATTGTCAAGAGAAGGCTAGACTATATGCTTAATATCATGGAACACATAAGACATAGCCCGTTGAAAAGTAACACTAGCATTATTTAAGCCAAAAGGGAGCTTTTTATATGAAAATGTCGCCCAAGGAAAGATAAAGTCAGTGTTATGTTGATCGGTTGGGAGAATGTCAATCTAGATATAGCCAAAAAAACCATCCATAAAAGAAAAAATCTCACTTCCAGCACATTTATCAATTATCTAGTCGATAAAAGGAGTGGGAAAATTATCTTTAGGACAAGCCCAATTGATATCATGATAATCAACACGAACATGAATAGTTCCTTACTTTTTGGTAACATAAACAATAATATAGACCCATTATGTTAATGGTATAGGCTAAATGAATCGAACTTTAAGAAGTTTTTCAACCTCGCCCTTTATGGCAGCTGCCTTTCGCGAGTGCACCAGACGAAGATGTTGACAAACATGTTTCATGTCCGGATAGGTAGGAATTTCATGCACCATGGTATTAGGATCAATTCTAATAATTTTTTCATATGAGCAAGCGAAGATATCATGGAATTATTTGAAGAGGGTAGTATAATTATTGATCTCATTAGGAGAACAAGAATATCGAATGCGAATATTGTCGACTATCCCTGGTTTGATGGAGATGTTGATTAGTATTGTAGCTGAAATATTACTCATGTTTCCTTTAGAAATGTCTTCATGAACCAAGATGGGATTCTGAATCAAACCAGTCATTTCAAGGGAAAACCGGTTTCTACGCTAGTAGCAATTTTACCAAGGCTCAAGAGAAACGAGGAACGATGATGGCTTTCATCCCAAGGAGTTTCTTTGAGAGACATAACTTCTAGTATACTCTCATCAGTTGGAAATGTCTCATTCAAAGGATCATCAGAATCTTGAGAACCACACCAAGGAGATTTTGAATATGTCTCTATAGACGAAACCAATTTATCGTTGGTATCGGATGCAGCCGTAGAAGCCAGAAGGATGCTTTGATACATCTCTTTGATGGGGCTAAGCGGCATAATGTCACCAAAATGATCAATCATATCAGGTTTGGGAAATATATAGGGTTCATGACCATATGAAATAATTTTAACCGTAGTGACATTGGGAGGTGGAAGGGAAAAAATTCCCATCAAAGGCGAGTCCTTAAAGAGACCCTCTCTGACACTCTCATAAGGCACGATGGTATTCCCGGCATATGGTACATTGCAAGTTGAAGAATCAGGAGAGAAAAAGGCATGATGATCTACCGTAACGATCCTTCTCTGATGGGGAAAATGAAGAACACAAAAAAGGGTAGAGACCACGTAAACCATCGCATGTGTCCAACTACGATAGAGTAGGAGATTATAATTGAGGTTTGCATCTACAACTTCTACTTCCATAGTCACTATTTTTCCCTCCAATTGGATCAGTAGAGAGTTAAGAATACCATATGGATAATAAACTCCGAAATTGAAAGCTTCCAACGTATTAGGGGACTAGTTGAGAGGAGGACAGTCGATGGATTTCCAAAATGCAATAGACATGATGTAAGTGGAAGCACCTTCATCAATGACAATATGGTGAATCATTGTACCCATCACGAAAACCTGTATAAGAAAATCCAGTTATGACAGGAAATGAGGAACATGATTTTCAAGATCAAAAGTAATTAAATTATAATTTGAAGGATAAATTCCTCAGATAGCGGATAATAATTCCTTCATTTGCGATTGAAAATATTGAAGGACTTCCAAAGTCAACATCGTCGAAGGTGCTTGAGCTAAATCTTCCACAATATTATAATGTTGAGCAGATCGTGCATTCAAATTATATGAGGATTTCTGGAGAACATCTTTGGGAGGCAGTTAGATAATGGAATCATTACTAAGTCGCTCAATATGAAGAGGAATGGAATTGGGTGGAGTGGAATAAGAAGACACGTCATAGGCATATTTTTCCACAACAGATTTGGTAGGATTCATATATTCTTTTGAGCGAGTAATGACATAAACGGGTTCTGTACCACTCATGAAAACATGAGAGCTTCCAGATGTAGAGGATTGATGTTGGTCTACCATTTTCATTTTCTAATATGGAAAGGGTTCTTTCAAAATAGTCAATGTTCCTAATGTTCCTTTTAGAAGACGACTAACCTCAACATGGTAAGGAAAATCCTTGGTGTAATGATCTTCATCACATAGGAGACAAATTTATTTCAGCTTACGTTTGGACGCATTTTCAGTAGAAGAATTAGAAGAATCATGTCTAGGGGTATCAGATTTTGCTTTCCATTTCCCCTTCTTCTTACCTTTTGAGGATTTATGTGTTGTGGCAGCTAGAACAACATTAAACTCAGAGGTTTTACGTGGATTTTGGAATCATTCGCAGGAATGGAAGGTGCAGTGGTCGAAGTAGACTTAGACTTTGAAGAAGCTTTCGAAGTACTATTATCATGTGGTGTATCATTAAATTTTGAAGATGACAGGTCCATTGAAGGTCGCAGGGTGTTCGGTAAACTATCATATAATGCCCCATAGTAGGAATCAACAAGATCTAAATACTGAGCACAGGCGATGGACTGTTCCTTAGTCACACAACCACCCATAGCAATGTCTTTGGAAATTTGCGTATTTAATTATTTAGTAAACCATTCAGTCAGAAGTTGATCAGGAATTTCAAACTTTATCAAACGTCATTTGCATATCCATTCATGGATGTGAGCGAAGATATGGGTAGTATTTGACTATTCCAAATCCATTAAGAGATGGGTGTCGGTTTTGTTAGCACTCCACCAGTTCTCCAAAGGCTGAAAAGGAGACTAACAAAGGTAACCGCAGACAACTTTGACCTTGTAGCTAGCCCTACCAGGTTGCGAATTGTTCTATGGTTTGACGTTGGATCAGGGATGAAACCAAGTATCTAGGTCTAGGTATCAAAGGGTTTACAACTAAAAAGATATAAAGGAGCAAGGTAGTAGTGGATATATGATGGTTTAGGGTTTTGTAGGTATAGTGGAGGATCTAAAAAAATAGAGGCATTTAATGAGAATTTTCAATCATGAATTCATTAAACTGGAAGCATGAAACACAAAATGACATTTCCATATAAACAGAGTTAAATTAATAGAATTTGTCCTATGAACTGTAAACAAAAGCCACTGAAGATACAATATAGGAAAGAGGAGATATATATAATTCATTAAATATTATAAAAGATAAAATACATGATCGTAAACTCACTGCACATGAATTCCTAGATAATAGTTGCAACTGCATCCTTTGATTTCTGAATATGAAAGTGAAAGTACAAGCTACAATAGTTACAATCCACTGATGTCCAACCTGTCAAATGAATCTAAAAATGATATATATAGACCAAAACAACATATCCCCTCTCTCAGCAGTCAAATCCATCCTTTTTGGAGCTAATTACATGATATTATCAACAAAACCCTAATGTCTAGTGGAGGTCAACCAATTCACCTCATCATAGGAAACTAGATACATTTGACTAAAATTACATTAACAAGCATGTACCTACCCTATTTCACTATTTACCAGCTCAATTACACTTCATGACCTCACAAAATCATCATCATTCATCAGTTACACATGTAAAAATTAAAACTGAGTCAAACTACATGTTCAAAATGCTTGCTGGAGAAAGTGCAGTGTGCTTGGAGAAAGCGTAGTGAGCTAGGGAAAAAGGAAATTTGAAGGCCTTCTATGTGTCCAAATGTTGATTCGAAAGTTTCTATATAAATATTTGGAAATATGCTACATGATAGGCTCATCAAGCACTCAAAAAGGTGTCTCCTAGCCCTCCAAATCTTCATTCTCCTAAGAGTACTAAAAAAGCGCAGCGGTGCCTCCAAAAAGAGGGAAGAATGGTCATTTTTTGCTTGCTTTTGGGCATTTTTGACCCTCCAAAATTTTTTGAAATGGTTCCACCGCTAACTAGGATTGATGTACTCATCAAGAGGAATCCACCAATGTTGAGTTTTCATCTAATGGACCGGCTTAACAAAAGTGTAGTGTGGCCCACACTGTGCTTTTGCGAGTGTGTCTAGTTTTCAAAATTTCCAATTTTGACCAAAAATAGACAAAAATCAAAATTTGATCCAAAAATCCTCAGAATTGGTCCATATATGACTGATAAGGTATGTTATGCCACCAAGGAAACATCAACAAGTAGCTCCAAGTTACCCTTCTCCTTTTGACTAATAGGGTTTCCTTCAATTTTGCTTGCAATTGTTTGACTTTGACATTGTAAATTTGATTTCTTGTGTAGTAGTGATCAACCATGTGTTTTTGTAATTTTTTGTCTTTTTTAGCCTTTTCAAGGAGCTTATCCAAGTGAATATTGACTTTCTCAATCCAAAACTCCCTATTTTCATTGATTTCCATGGCTATCCTTTCTTCAAATGCCAACTCTTCATCTTGTGGATTTTTCTCTCTTTATTTTTGAAGTGCCCTTTGAAGACCCATGGTCCTTGGTATTTTCCTTGTCACATGCTCTTCATGATTTTTTGAATCTTTGTCAACCAATGCTTTTCCTTTCACATATTTCATACTAGCTTGAAATTGTTTTTTCTCTAAAGACAATTGTTTTGCCTTCAACTAATTGGTCTCTTGTTCTAGGAAGCAAAATTATGAAATTATCCCTTGCCAAATTGTCCTTGAGTTCTTTGATCTGAGTATCTTTGTCCTTAATGATCCTCTCTAGGTTTTCATGCTCTTCAATGGCCTCCAAGTATACTTTGTCAATGTCATGATGGATGAGCTCCTCATCATGCAAAGATGTCTCATGTTGTAAATGTAATCCATTCTCTACTGATGTGGTCTTGGCCCCTTCCTCAATCTACGGAGAAAACACAAGCTTTATGCCTCTCTAGTATGTCTGGGTGACCTCAAAATTCCTCCTCACTGAAACTATTCTAAGTGAGCCAACCTCCATAGGTCTAGATGGTGTTGATGGTGTTGATGGTGCTAATGGTGAACTAGGGCTAGTATGATGGCTATTAGAAGACAAAAAGACATCTGCTTGTATGAAGGTTTCGCAAGTGATGCTCTTTTTTTCAAGCTAGTGTAAAAGAATGATTTTGATAAGATAATGGTGAAAGAGGCTTCTTTCAAGACTACTCTTCTTATGCTGAAATTTTTATGCCATTTTTTCGAAACTTCTGTAGAGGTAATAGGGAAAATTGAGTGGATTTAACCCTATGAAATGCATGAGAATTCTGACATGATACTCGTATAGTCTATAAAACCTTCCCTCACAAGTGAATTACTTTATGATGATCTTCATTAGTGGTGTATACTTCTCCAGGAGGTGCGCAACAAGAAAAATATTCTTCACGTGTTGTTGATAATGTCTTATGAGATAGGGCTGGTAATTTTGAATGTCTAGGTCTTTGTTTTTAAACCATTTTTCACCATGATTAGGTATTCGTGTGGCCTCAGCTACTACATCAGTTGATATACTAAAATTAACCCCTACAATCATGACCTTATACTTTTTGAGTTGAGTGGCAAACAATTTTGTCAATATGGCATGATATTTGACTTTCTCAACTTTTTCACAAAAAATAAGACACCCTACCCTTTCAAAATAGTTCTTGGATAATGGTGAAAATATAATTTCATGAGTGGTTAAGGGCTCATGTCTTATCACCTAGCCTCCCTTATTATAAGGCTTCTTCTCCTCCATTGGATTGTTTGCACGAGGTAAAACCCTAATGGGACAAAACAGAGGAAGGGAGTTAAGGGATAAGATGAAGGGGGTTAGGGAAGGGATATCAGAGTAGGAAAATTTAGGGAGGTGGATAGGGATTTTAGGGAATTATAGGAAGTGAAATGGAGTGAAATAGGTATAGGATTTGAGCTAGGAAAATTTTACACAGTCCTAGCTAGGAAAACTGCCAAAATTTGCAATATTATGCTAGGTTTTAGGGTTTGGGGCTTAGGAAATGTGAATTAGGGGGTGTGAATGATATGGGTGATGGTTTTGAATGTGAGTAAGGGTAAAAATTCTATTGGAAGGTGTATTTACCTTGAAATGTTTTAAAATATGGGCCAGCAACTAAAACACAATTTATGGGCAATGGAGGGTTTTCACTCTATAACAATGAAATTGAGTTGCAAGGAGGGGCTTATAAGGTGTAAATTAGTTGCGCATTGATTTTTTACACCTTGATAGACTTCATAAACCTTCCAAAATTGATTTTATCCCTTTGATAGAGAAAACACAATGCGTGGAAGAAAGTGCAGCATGGCTTCTTTGGCACCACATTTTGGAATGTTTTTTACTTGAATTTGTTGAATTTGTCTTGGTAAGTGAGAGAGATCTCTTCTTCAATGAGATGAATGAAAAAATGAGTTGAATTGGTATTTTATAGCTTGTGATGGTCACTTTTCTTCATAGTAGTGGGATGGCCCACTACATGACTTTCACTTTGTTTTGAAAACTTGTAGCTTTGAAACTTTCTTATGCATATTTTAGGAACATGATGAAATTATTACATATTTGAAACATAAATTCCATTTGAAACCAAACTTAATTGAACAAATTTACCTATTACCACTCCTTTGCCGGAGTTATGCATGGAATGGTAGATTTTGGATGACTGAAACCCTAATGACCTAATGGAGGCACTGAGCTAAATGAAATCATGATGATGTTGATTGAAGTGATGATGATGACCTTTCAATGATTGTACACTCAACTTAGTGATGATAAGGACCGACATGTAAATTTTTTTAAAGGAGTGGAAATAGCCCTATACACACTACCCAGTGACCAAAAATTTATTTTAAAACCTAATGAAATGACAAAAAATTGATTTTGAGAACCTAACAAGACATGGTAAGAGCTCATTTGATCACTGGTGACAAGCTGAACATATTGATACTAACATTGGCTCCAAATGGGGATCGCAACTCCTTGGAGGTGTCAAGAACACCGTATACCAAGTAGCCTAACCATTGGGCATGTAGTCAAAATAAAAAGATGAGACTTAATAATGAAAAATGACTCAAAACTAAAAAAAAACTGAGAAACTGAGCTAACTCTAATAAAAAACTTACAAAAATTATTGATGGAAGCATATCACCAAGACTTGAGATCTTCAAATCTTGATGATAACCACCCACCCACTAAATATGTATGTACAATCTTGTCAAATGATCCTTCCAGTATAACTAATCCAAAAAATGACTACATAGTTGAATCATGCTCGTAGTTTCCTCGATAAGGTGGAAAAAACAAGAACTAGGCCACTCCAAGTGTCTACTGAACATGTGCTCCTGGTCCATGAAAACAATAAAATAGATATTTCCTGCTAACTGTAGCAAATTAGTAAAAGGATCTTCAAAAATCTGAAATGTTACCTTGCCTTAAGATCCAGCAAAATCACAAGCACACCCTTCATTTTGATATGAAAGAATACTTGGTTGTTTATCAATAGGAAGGCATAGGGAAGTATGACCTTCTTCTACCTGAGTGTTTGTTGTAAATTCCTTAAGCATGGGCAACTCTGATTCTATCTCTATCATACTATCTATCCCACACTAATTATCCTTCCATTCATATTATAAATCATCTTTGAAAATAGAAAATTCTTCAATTTTGTTAATCATGGCAGCCCTATCATATTCATGAAAGAAAATAGTCCCTGTCAGCTAATCTCTTTGCAGGAAATCAACATCACAAATTGGCTTACTCACAACAACTTTCTATATAGTTTCATCAGTCTCATGACTGTCATCATTTAAACTAATATTTTCATTTTCAAAAATGGAAAAAGTTTCACTAACTTGGGCTATAACATGAATTTTCAGGAGATGATCTATTTCATCTTCAGACAGAGGAGAAATTTGAGTTTTATAACAGTTAACATTGGCTTAATGATTTTCGTTTTTAGGATCAGGAATAGGAAGTTCTCTTTTTTGGTCCCAGTCTGTTTCATCCAAGGAGGAAGATACTGATTCTTGTTGGGAGGAAAAATCTTAAAGGGATTCTATTATCTCTTCTTCCATAAATTATTCATCCCCATAAAAATTTTCAATAAATTTAATGAAATTTTCATAAATCTCACAACAAATATCAGCCATCAACAAGGAAGAATTAGAGCTTTGATAATGTTGAAAGAAATTGAATGAAAATCCTTGAGAGAATACAAAATAGTAGATGGTAGACTCTCATACAATGATCTCACTTTTTCCTCCATGGTATCGATGAACATCTTCATTAGACAATATTCAGGAAACTCAATCTTTAGTTTATGAATGTGAAAATGAAACTTGACCAAATGCAAACTAGCATCTTCTCTATCGTGACCTTTAGAATTTGGAAGTCCTATTTGCCAATCTATACAAGGAATACGATTCAAAAAACTAGGAATATGAGCTTGATTCACAAGAGCATACCTTCGAGAATTTGAATCCATTTTGACAAAAATGAAGTCACCAAGAAGTTCTTCAGACTACCAGTTCTTGAAAAGTTGAGTCACCACAAAAATTATGAACCTTTGGATTCTTCAAAACTGGAGTCGCCAAGTGAAATATTCACAACCTTCTTGTGCTTGATCATTGTTCACCATCAGCAATCAGATCTAATCCTTTTCATTCTTTCTTGGGGAATATATGTCACATCGTTCCCCAACAACAACACCAGAATGTTAGCACTCCACTGGTTCTTCGAAGGTCGAAAAGGAGTCTGACAAAGGTAACCACAGACCACTTTGACCTAGTAGCTATCCCTACCAAGCTGAGAGGGATCTCTTAATGAGATCATAATCAAGGATTGCCTGTGATATTAAGGATATTATACTAGATATGATAGACTTAGGTAGGTTTTGAATTTTTTTAGGCTTTTATGTTGGATCAGTGATGAAACCAAGTAGCTAGGTCTAGGTATCAAAGGGTTTACTACTACAAAGATATATAGGAGTAAGGTAGTAGTGGATCTATGATGGTTTATGGTTTTGTAGGTATGGTCGAGGGTCTGAAAAAAGTAGAGGGATTTAATGATAATGTTCAATCATGAATTCATTAATCTGGAAGCATGAAACACAAAATGACATTTCCAGATAAATAGAGAAAAATTAATAGAATTCTTCCTATGAACTGTACTGAAATCCACTGAAGATACAATATATGGAAAGAGGATATATATATAATTCATTAAATACTATAACAGAGAAAATAAATGATAATAAACTAAATTCACATGAATTCCTAGATAATAGTTGCAACTGCACCCTTTGATTTCTCAATATGAAAGTGAAATTACAAGATATAATAGTTACAATCCACTCATGTAAAACCAGTCAAATGACTTTGAAAATGATAGATATAGACCAAAACAAAATCTCCCCTCCCTCAAGGGTCAAATCCATTAGTTGTGGAGCTGATTACATGACATCCTCAATAAAACCCTAATGTCTAATAGAGGTCAACCAATTCAACTCATCATAGGAAGCTAGATACATTTGACAAAAAATACATTAACAGGCATGTATCTACCCTATTTCACTATTTTCTAGCTCAAATACAATTCATGACATCACAAAATCATAAGCATTCATCAATTACACATGTAAAAAGTCAAATTGAGTCAAACATCTTGTGAAAAATTCTTGTTGGAGAAAGTGCAGCGAAATCGGGAGAAAGAGCAGCGTGCCTAGAGAAAGTGTAGCAAGCTAGGGGAAAAGGAAATATGAAGGCCTTTCGGGGGTCAAAATTTTGATCTAAATTACTATATGGAAATCTATAGATGTATGCTACATGATAGGCTCATCAAGCACTCAAAAAGGTGTCTCCTAGCCCTCCAAATATTCGTTCTCCTAAGAGTACTCAAAAAGCGCAGTGTGGCCTACAAAAAGAGGGCAGAATGGTCATTTTTTGCTTGTTTTTGGGAATTTTGACCCTCCAAAAGTGACTGACATGGTTCCACCTCTGACTAGGATTGATGTATGCATCAAGAGGAATCCACCAATGCTGATTTTTCATCCAATGGACTCCCCCCAAAAAGCGTAGTGTGGCCCATGCTGCGCTTTTGCCAGTGTGGCTAGTTTTCAAAATTTCCAATTTTGAACAAAAACTGACAAAAATAAAAATTTTCTCCAAAATTCCTCAAAATTGGTCCATAGATGCCTGATATGGTATGTTATTCCACTAAGGAAAGATCAGCAAGTAGCTCCAAGTTACCCTTCTCCTTTTGACTAATTAGGGTTTCCTTCAGCTTTTCTTGCAATTGTTTGACTTTGACTTTGTAAATTTGATTTCTTGTGTAGCAGTGGTCAGCCATGTGTTTTTGTAAAATTTTGTTTCTGTTAGCCTTTTCAAGGAGCTTTGAAAAATGAATATTGACTTTCTCAAGCCAAAACTCCCTATTTTCATTGATTTCCATGGCTATCCTTTGTTCAAATGCCAACTCTTCAGCGGGTGGATTTTTCTCTCTTTATTTCTGAAGTGCCCTTTGAAGACCCATGGTCCATGGTATTTTCCTTATCACCTACTCTTCATGCCTTTTTGAATCTTCAGTGTCAACCATTTCTTTTCCTATCACATCTTGCATACTAGATTGAAATTATTTTTTCTCTAAAGACAATTGTTTTTCCTTCAACTATTTTTTCTCTTGTTCTAGGAAGGAAATTATGAAATTAGCCCTCGCCAAATTTTCCTTGAGTTATTTGATATGGGAATATTTTTCCTTGATTATCCTCTGTTGGTTTCCATGCTCTTCACTGGCCTCCAAGTCTACTATGTCAATGTCATGAGGGATGAGCTCCTCATCATATAAATATGTATCATGTTGTAAATGTAATCCATGCTCTACTGATGTGGGCTTTCCCCTTCCTCGTTCTGAGGAGAAAACACAAGTATTTTTCCTCTCTAGTATTTCTGAGTGACCTAAATCTTCCTTCTCGCTAAAACTATGCTAGGCGAGCCAACCTCCACATGTCTATATGGTGTTGATGTTGTTGATGGTGAACTGGGGCTAGTAGGCTGGCTACTAGAAGACAAAAATAAATATACTTGTATGAATGTTTCCAAATTGATGCTATTTTGTTCAAGATAGTGTAAAGAAATGATTTTGATTAGGGCATGGCGAAAGAGGCTTCTTTCAAGACTACTCTACTTATGCTGAACTTTTTCTTCCATTTTTGCAAAATTCTGTAGGGGTAATAGGGAAAATTTAGTGGCTTTACCCCTGTAAAATGCATGAGAAGTCTGGCATGATACCCATATAGTATAGAAAATATTCCCTCACAAGTAAAGTACTTCATGATGATCTTTATTAGTGGTGTATACTTCTTAAGGAGGTGCCCAACAGGAAAAATATTCTTCATGTGCTGTTGATAATGGCTTCTGATAGAGGGCTGGTAATTTTGAATGTCTATGTGTTGGTTTTTAAACCATTTTTCACCATGATTAGTTATTAATGTGGCCTCAGATACTGCATCGTTTGATATAGTGAAATTAACCATTGAAATCACGACCTTATCCTTTTTGAGTTGAGTAGCAAACAATTTGGTCAATATGGCATGATATTTGAATTTCTCAACTTGTCCACAAAAAGGAAGACACCCTACCCTTTGAAAACAGTGCTTGGATAATGGGGAAGACATCATTTCATGAGTGGTTAAGGACTCATATCTTATCACCTAGCCTCCCTTATTGTAAGACTTATTCTCTTCCATTTGATTCTTTGCAAGGGGAATGTTAGTATGAATCTTAATCGCAAGCATACGAAAAAGGCTCACTTTAGCCGTGCATAACAAACAACACTAATAGCAAAGATGGCTACCAATATATTTAGAACTGAAATTAGGTGACCAAGACAAATGTTTCAAAATCTATATCTATGCATTAAAAGACATTAAGCAGTAAATAAAAACAAGAGTTGCTCCATGTATCCAATAGAAAAGACAAGAATATGTTTAAATAGTTTTCTATTTATGGCATCTGGGAGGAGAACATAGAAGAAAGTTACTAGTCCTCCTCAATGGGATGGGTCCTTGTAAGTCCTCAGCACTTCAAATCTAAAATCCTTCTCTCTTGATGGTGTAGAAAACCCAGACAAAAATGGAACTCAAAAGGAGCTCCTAAGAAAAATGGTAGAAAAATATGACAATGATGGTGGATCAAAGTCAGACCAAAAGTATAGATCCAGAGTGATCTTTATGCAACAAAAGGTAGTGAGTGAATGGAAATATCCTTCTATTTATAACAAAATATTAAGTTAGTCTAGATATTGGTGCATAATTCAAATATTATTAACCAAATCTAGATCCAACTTTTATGGAATATTTTATTATATTTGTTGGAGGGAAAAAGAATTGAGTTGGGTTAAATCCCTTTATTTGTAAATAATAAATAAATAAATGATTTATTTATTATTGTAAGGATGTGGTTGAGAAATAATCAAATAAATAATGATTTATTTAATTATTTATGAGTGACTTAGTCAAATGTAACAAGGAATATTATTTAAATAAGGTTTAAATAATTATTCCTATAAAATAATAATTTATCTAATTTATTTCCTATTTTGGGTTAAATATGACCAGGGATACTAATTAAACTGTTGTTTAACTAATTATTCCTTGAGGAAAATCAAACAAATGTTGATTTATTTAATATTTCCTCATGGGGTTTCCTATTTAGACCATAAACAACTTAATAAAGGTGGTTTACTAAGATATTTTTCATAGTGAAAGAAATTTTACTTGGGGTTAAATTGGTCTTACATGGTGTATTTAGGTCCATATAATAGTAACAGGTTAGATGAAAAAAAAAAGGTGTAACATATTTCCCCCCAGCGTGTGAGCGTTAGGAGCTAATCGTATGACCGAAGTACGTTGTAAGAACTCAATCACTAGACACCGAAGGGGAATTCAGAGAGAGATAAATATAAGGTAGACCAAAGCGCTAGAGGACTAGACCCTGAGGAGGTGAGACTTACAGGTGCGACAAGTATCTTTTATGAGTGACTACCTGTGCTATAGGCGTTGGGGGAGGCATACCTATGCCCGCCGAGACAAAGTAAAAACAATAATTCTTCTAGTAAACAAGGGACTGAACAATATAGTAAATGTCGGCATAAACATGAGCCAGATAAAAATATGATAATGAATCCCACATACATACTGTGTCTGGGATAACAACGAGGACTTATACAATAATATCTGAGTACATGAGATAAAAATACAACCCAAATTCCCCTGTAAATTGGAAAGGGCTCTAAAAATGTGACTGATACATGCAAAAAAGGCGCTGCAAGCGGCTGAGGCCGACTTCATGGAATCTATGGAGCTGCATACAAGGTTGTAATGAAGAGGTCATCCAGGCATGTGGGGGGGCTACCTGTAGGGCCACCCCCTCATGAGGGCTGAAACATCTCACACACACTCGGGAATCGCCGGTATCATCTTCTACATCACTGAATCATCAATTATATTGATCTCAATCATGCTTTAAGGAGCTGGCACTAAGAAAAAATCAAGTCAAAGGGTAATAAGTAGTCCCTTTTCCTTATCTGAGGTACAGAATAATAGTGGAAGATGAAACCAAGGTACACCGTCCTCTAGACTTGTCTTCTGGAATGAATGATTTGATGTCGATAGAAGGAGGTTCCCCATAGGTGAGGCAATAAGGGATCCTCAACTAATATGCGAGAGAAAATAGTAGAGCGACTGACAGGCTAACAACAGGGATGATGATGAAATGGGGGGTACTTAGTAGCGGACGAACGACTTCCCTTGTTAGAGAATAAAGGGCATGGATGACCTGGTAGTGACTGACACAATATCATAAGGGATAGGGGACAGTAGGACTGAAGGTCATAATGTGAAACATGAGAGAGGAATCAAGCAATGAAGGATGGAGGACTATAGCGGGATACAAAGGGACTCGGGATAGACTCCATGGATGCGATGATGACTCAAATCGGATGCTATAAACAAGGGCGACTCGATGATGCTGCCTCATAGAAAAGGTCTGGTGGGGACCATAAATACATGAGTACAAGATTGTTACTCATGACGAAAATCGACTTGAGAATGGACAAGTATGGAGGAAAATTGGTGCCCCAAGAACAAGTGTTGCAAGTGAATAAATTCGATTTTGAGTAGTGGTGAAGTGACCCATCTTGGAAAACATTTGTCTCGGTGAAGTATCAAATCACAAAAAACTAACAGATACCCATTTGAGGGCTCAGTGAGAGCTTTCCACTGGTATAGAAGATTTGTTAAATTGAGCCACGATTTGGCCGTAGCAGGCAAAAGAAAAATCGGGGGTTTCTCTTTTAATAAGGTATTTTCCCTCCAAATTCACTCATTTGCATGTGGAGTTGTGGTGAATGTAGAGAGGAGAGAAGGCCCTAAATATTGCGGCGATTGTAGTAGACAAACCGACTGTTGGAATTGAGATTCGTCAGTTGCAGGTAAGAGGCCTAATCGTACTCTTTCATTTCACTGGATTTAAAGTTCAGTTTAGGTCCCCAGAGCTCAGGAATAGACCCCTACTCTTCATGGCCGGGTCACAATTTTTGGGGCAAAAACTACAACCTAGGTAGCAGGTTTTGGGCAGAAAATACAACTTTTCCCAGGATTGGGCCTAAAAAGTGCGACCTGACAGAGAGGGGTTTTTCTGTGCTATTTTTTGGCTGAGAACTGGATTTTTTATGTTTGGATACAATATTTCCTATCTGTAAACTAACAAATATGAAGGTTTTGTGCAGATATGGTAGAATTACAGATCAATTGGAGAGAGAGAGACCTAGGCACATTACGGTCGAAGATCTGGGAGGATCAGGGCGTCTGCCATGCATTGGCGAGGTTTGGGGTTCTGAAGTTTGTGGAGAACCCTCTTATGAGAGCTGGAGAGCCCTTGTTGGCCTAGATTGTCAGTTATTGGGATCTGGACCATGAGGTCTTTATAGTGCAGGGGCACCAGATCAAGTTGGCGGTCCAGGATATATATTTTCTGACTGGTCTCCCACCACTTGGGATGGTAGGGAATACTCAGCCAGTGTTACTGCAATGGAAAAACATCATGGAGTTTGTAGAGCGCCATTGTTGACCCGGTCTCCATGTCAAAGGGATATGGATATCCATCGGGGATCTAGAGAGGTTAGATGCTCATGCTAGGGCCGCAGTTGTGCTGCGGATCCTGGGAAACCAAGCACTCCACCACATCACTAGAGGACAAATGATGCTTGTGGAGAGTGTCTTGAGTGGGACCTACTATGGGTGTGCCCAGATGATGTTTTCGTCGTTGAAATGACAGTTGTCGCTATGCAAGCGACAAGTGAACCATGACTGTGTATATGGTACAATGTTGTGCTCTATTTTCTTCGAGAAGATCCCGACACTTCAACCTCGCATATAGCTCTAGGATGGGAGACCTAGAGAGCCCAGGATGCACCGGTGGGGGAAACTACTGTTCAGAGGAGGAGGTGGGGTGGTCGAATGGGTGTTCCGACCCGAGTTCTTTACTCATTGGGACTAGATGCCAATGTACATAGATGACTATCCCTATAGTGGGATGAGTTATCGTGGAGACCCGGATTTTCCATTACCGCCTGGTCGAGTATGGGGCCCCAAAAGTAAGTGAAATATTGTTAATATTTTATGTGCATTGTAAAGTTTCGGAATATTGTATATGGTACCGATTCTTTCACTTTTGGTATTCATATACAGCACCAGTAAAACCGGCTGGGTATATGGGACAGCCTGCAGTATCAGGAACTGCCGGACCTAGTGGATCGAGAGCGCCACAAAATGATGATGCAGTAGTCCTCCTAGAGGACATCCATCATAGATGTGAGAGACTTCTTACCGGTGTTTCAGAGCACAGTTGGAAAGACATAGATGACCAGTACATAGAGCCATGTATTGGTCTACCCTCAGAGTGGCTTGAGGTCATGCGACGCATGGCGATGGTCGGACAAGGGATGCACGATATACGAGCTGCAGGAGTAGAGCCATTACCTCAGGATCCTCCAGATAGTTATTAGTGTGTAGGGGCAGGTGTTGCCCCCAGTTTTAATTTTTTGTAACATGCTATGGGCATGTCATATGTATCAGAGTTGATGGACTATAAAACATGTTATACAACACATATTATGGATATGCATCATTTTGATGGTTTTATGTTATTGTCTTGTGTTAAATGCATGTGATAAATGCCAATCTAGAATATTGTTTGCAATGCTATCTGCATAGTGATTTTGTGCTCTAGGTAAATGAATGAATGTAATGATTTAAAATTCATGCATCAAAAGCTTTACTCATAGATATCTTCTAAAAAGGATAGGATTATGCACATGATATACACCATTCAATTGCATGACAAGAAGCAAGGAATCTAAACGAACATGAAGGTGGAGGATGCAATGGGAAAGGGAATTGGCTAATAAACCTCACAGTGCATCATATTCGGCCTGATTATTGGTGGTAGTACCAATGCATACACCGTTCAAGAGAACAAGTGAATGTAAGGGGGTAAAAATGGCCCAACCTGCCGAGGCCATATTCTGGGAGTAGCGACTTGCACCATCGGCATAACCGATATAAGGTGTGGATGGGAAGTCCATTTGAAAGGAGCCATAAGACAATAAATGGGAGGATGATGAACAATGCTGGCAACCTGAGCACAAAATAGAAATCGAACAAACTCTGCAAGAGGGAGTGAGCTGGGTAGGATGTCTATTACTCACACGCCGATGGTTAGGTGGTGTGTGGGAGCTACCGGAGGTGTAGCTTGTGCTCAGGATGCAGAAGTCACCATAGACACGAATGGTGCCATCCCGCTTATAGGCGGGAAAGATGAAGTAAGGGGTGGACAAGGCTTCCATGATGTCATCATCACAGTAGAAGATGTAGTGACTGGAGGAAGGGATACCACATGACACGGTGAAGCTACTTGACTCATCATCATGAGAAGAAAGGTTCACATGCACATCATCATGGGGGATGACAGAAGACCAAGCAGATAAGGGATCCACCGATGTTGAGCCGAGGGTGATCACTGAAGGGAGGTTGAGCGAAATAGAAGGGGAAGTCTCAAAGGGAGTTTCCACCGAGGCTCTCATGGATGATGATAAGTAGAGGATGGTGGCTATAGGCTCCGTCATCTCAACATCAGGAGGGGGAATGTCAATGGGAGCAGGTAAATCCTCAAGCTGGCCTGCTGCATACTGCGTAAGGATGGGAGAGGTGGATTAGTTCTATTGAATCTCGTACTCCCAAACTACCTCTAAAGGGGCACAATAATGCGTAAGGCAGGGAAAATGGTGAGAATAATGGCCATGGATATCACACAAAGCACAAGGTTGGTTGGTGTGAATAGTCTTAGGGTTCTTGGTTGAAGTTGAGGAAGAAACATAGGATTCAGTGACTGTAGACTTAGGGAATGCAACATTAATCATGGGCTTGATACAGAGCAACTCAAGATAGGTATGGGTGGCATGACCGACGACATCACACAAAGCACAAGGCTTTGGAGGTGGAGGAGGAGCAGGTTCAGTCGAGGCAGCCTTGTCCTTTGATTCCCTCTTACGAGCTTTTCCCTTTTTACCTGAAGCTGTTGCAACAGGAGAAGGTTTGTGTTGAGGTGGCTGAGGCACTGTAGCAGTGGGAGAAGTCATGGGGACTGGTTGAACTAGGATCAAATCAAGATAAGGTTTGGGTTGACCAGGTAGGGTAGTGGCTGGGGGATCGAAGTACCAGACGAGAATCCCCAGGGTCATATTAGGAAGAGATAGGGTAGCCATGATAAGTATGGAGAACACTCCAGGAGGGGGAGCTAGGAACAGTATCTGACCGGAGGGGTAATGCCCAGGCAGGACAGCTCCGAGATGGTTAAGGCCTAGAGGAACTATTCCAGGAGGGTAGAGAGGCTCATGAATACCAGCTATAGGTGAAGGGCCGGGAGGAGGGGGTCCAGAAGGCTGAATTGAAGGGCTAGGAGTAGGCTGCGGAGGGCGAGGCTACTGACTAGCCGAAGCGGGCCGCTTGAGGGAAGCCTAAGATGATTGCATCATGAAAAAATTTGATGAGCTAGGATTAGAGATAGGGAGAGGAAGACCAGGGAAAGTATCAAGAAATGAGGAGTCTTTTTAGACTCTGGGTGAGACACTGGTCAAGGGGTCGACGATTTTCTTATTAGCCACCGAAGATATGATGGACTCACGGGAGGTCTGAGACTTTGATTCGTAATATGTCAACTAGTAAATGGTGACTATATTTCCATTATGGGGAAATGAAATCTTGCAGTGGACCGAAAATGGTACAAAAAACATTGCATAGGTGTAGCTATGACCCAATAGAATGTTGTAATCTAAGGGGGCATTAATGACTTCTACATCAAATAAAATAGTCTTTCCCGCAAGAGTAATAGGAAAATTATGAAACAAGCCAATGGGATGGGAGGCGTGGCCATCCCATGCTTGGAGAGTGATCGTGGAAGGGGCCAACTCAAGTGATCCGAGTTGCCTCCAAACCAAAGAAGACAACACACAGGTGGATGCCCCCTCATCAAGGATACAACGGGAAACATTGGCGTTCCAAATATTGACAGGGATTTGGAAGGTGACAGAAGCAAGAAGAGGAGGATGTTCTAACTGGTCAACATCAAAGATGATCAAGAGATCAGCTAGAGGATCTACAAAGCCCATGGCACATAGTAGAGCTTTTCATTGTGAAGGGCACAACTGGAGGAGTTCCAGCGTTGAGATGGCAGTAGGAGATTGCGCCAAATCATATATACTATACGAATGGGCAGCTTTTCCAGAAGCAGCATTTTGGCATAGTGGTCCCATAGGGATCTTGGTATGAACCTTTGCCTTAGGCTGAGGGATCTACAAAGGACCATTAGTTGTCAAAAGAGGCTCTATAGAACCTGAAGAAGGGGGCTCGGGGACAGACATAGTAGGAGGCTTGTTGTACTAACATGACCGAGTCTGAAGGTTGACGTCTACGGTTATAGGTTGGTCAGAGTTCATCATGAGAATTTGGTAATTGGAGCTACCAGATGGAGGAGGTTGAGTGGCTTCCTGACCTTCACGTCGTTGCATAGCCATAAATCCTTGTTGAGGGAAAGGATTAGTAAACAAAACCGGCTGACTAGGCATAGGATTGGGAGGGACGAAAGTGGAGGCTTGCTGTCCTCGCAATGCTGCTTGAGACTTCCACATCTTCCGCATCTGTGGTAAAAGAGGACAATAATGCATGTAATGACCATAAACACCACAACAAGAACAAGGCTTATTCATGTGAACATGCCTGTCCTGCTTGGGCTGAGTGCCTTGTTGCTGGTTAGTACTGTTAAGTGCATTATTTTGAAGATTAGGTCCAAGATTACCAGTGGTAGATTGATTTTGAGTGCCTTTCCTCTTCTTCTTGGAAGGAGGAGGATTAATCGCGCCCTGCTGTGCATACACCTACCCCTGAGGGGGTAGTGGCTGTTATTGTAGGGGTTGAGAAGGCAAGGGAGGCGAAGGTGCTAATGCTTGAGGAGCCAGAGCACCAGGCTGTAGATACGGATAATAAGGAGGTTGGGTAACATTGTGGTAAACAGGAGGTTGGGAAAAAGGAGAAGGCATGCCATATCCTAGATACATGCTACCGGGAGGGGGAAAAGTGCAGGAGGTGTTGGTCCCTCCCTGAGGGAGACCATAGCCCATGGCAGGTTGAGCGTATGGATGAGAGAGAGCTCCAATGATACCGTCAACGGCATGAGATGCCCCTGGTGCATTGGCACTATCGGGTCTAGGAAGATTAGGCAGAATGATATAAACATAACCCGATTGAGCATAGATCAGGTCATATTTTAACGCAATTTAGAGAGTGGCTTATTCGGTTTGAGGGAAATGTGATGTGAAATCTTTCCCGATAATAGGGAAAAGAGATATAAGGAACTAGTCCATGTAGACATGGTCTTCGAAGGTAGGGGCTTGGCATAGGCTCTTTCTTCTCCGCCATTCCTGGACATGATCAGATAGGCAGGTCGCAGACGATTGATGGAAAGAAGTCAAAAATTCGGTACCAGTGTCATAATGAAGGGGAAGATGGAAATAAGACAGAAAATCCCAGGAAAGAGTCGCAAATGTGGTATGAGAGGATGAGGCCTGATCAAAATACCACTTAAAAGCTTTGCTTGTAAGCGTACATTGGAACAACCGAAGATGAATAGAGTCATTGGTAACGGAGTTAGATGAACACCACATGTGGAAATATCGAACATGATTTGTAAGATCTTCGCTTGCAAGACCTTCAAACTTGGGGATTTCGGAAGGGAGCTTGGCTGGCATAGTAGGCCAACTAGCGTCATGGCGTATAGGGTCATTGATCAATTGCTTAAAATCGGGAAGACTGAGGCCTATCATATAAGGGAGTAAGGGAGCAGCTGGGGTAGTTCCTGTTGTAGTCCCACTAGCAGTATTCCCAGCATTAGGGCCAAGGCTACCACCAAAATTAGGTCTTGAACCAGACATGGTGAAGGTGATAGGGGGAGAACCGGGGGCGGAACCAAAAGGGGAACCCAATGAACCAGAAGAGGAGTTGGAGTGCAGACTCGGTTGAGGACTAACTCGAATCCTACGTGGAGGAGTAAGTCTTCCTATCAGAAACTGAGGATGAAGGCCAATAAGTCTTAGGGATAAAATCCTTGGTGGCACAATAGTGAAGACACAAACATGGCTCAAAGGGAAGAGAGACCAACAAGGGTGAAGAGGTGTAGGATCAACTAATTACAATGTCAAAACAATGGTAGATAGGTGCAGGATCAGTTGATTTCAATGTTTAAAGTCTTTTCTTGGCAATGTTAACCAAGCTCTTCTTCACTTAGGGTGTGTGTGTTAAGTGTGTAAATTTTAATTTTTAAACCCAAATACTTGTAGAGAAAAAGAATAAAGTGTGTTGTATAATTGTAAATAAACCTGCAGATAACAGTATATGAAACTGAAATAACAGAAAAATAAATAGCTAATAATGTAATAATCTAAACCCAAGGAGGCAGGCCTCTCAATAAGTAGTCTGTAGGTGGGAAAAAATCTAGTCCAAACACACCAAAATAGCCAATAGATCTAAGGTCGGGAGGGACAAAGATCCAAAGGTCAGATCTGCTGGAAATAGGTGCAGAAAAACAATAAAAAATCAGAGGAAAAGTTGTTGTAAATGAGTTGGCGAAAGGCTATATCCTGGAGGGAAGCAGAGGGAACCCTAAAGGAAAACCCAAAAAAAACTAAAAGGAGGTGTTTTTGATGGATAAATAACCAATCTAAAGTGGATCTGAAGGTAAGGGATCAGATCTAAAAAATGGTTGAACACTCTCAAAATTTCAGACAACCTGTAGCAGCTAAAACTCTTCCGCAAAAGGTGGAGGTTACTGAATCCCTAGGGGGCTAGGTTCCCACTTAGATGAGTAAAACAGAACAAGTATAGGTCGAAAATGGGAGGATACAAAGGTCAACAACCCTAAACAGAGGCCCAGATAAACCTAGAATTTTTTTAGAAAAACTCCCACAAAAAGTCCATGTCGTAGTTTCTTACCTATTTTCTGTAGACATCACAAGTTTTGGCCTATTTTATGTGCCCTAGAGGTTCAGGTCACAGGTTTTGGCCCAAAAAGTGCAACCTACACTTTCGGCACTCTCAGGAGCAGGTTTCAGAAAAAAATTTCATCTCAGTCGCGATTGATGCATGTCACCTGTGCAATAGTTCCACAAACACACGGAAGTTAGAATTTTCAATGTTTTATGGTTTTTTAGGTTAAAAACAACATTTAAAAAAGAAAAACAAGAAGATGAAGAGAAATCCTGGGGTTTGAAGAAGATGGATATGTAGGGATCTGAAAAACAACAGAGGTCGTAATCGTAAACCCGTGTGGAATCGCCAGTTGTTAGTATGAATCTTACTTGCAAGTGTACGAAAAAGGCTCACTTTCGCCGTGCATAACAAACATCCCTAACAGTAAATATGGTTGCCAATATCTTTAGATTTTCACTTAGGTGACCAAGATAAATGCTACAAAAATCTATATCTATGCATTAAAAGACGTCAAGCAGTAAATAAAAACAAGAGTTTCTCCATGCATCCAATAGACAAGACAAGAATATGTTTAAATAATTTTTTATTTATGGCACCTTGGAGGAGAACATAGAAGGATGTTACCAGTCCTCCTCAATGGGATGGTTTCTTGTAAGTCCTCAGCACTTCAGATCTAAAATCCCTCTCTCTTGATGGTGTAGAAAACCCAGAAAAAAATGGAACTCAAAAGGGAGCTCCTAAGAAAAAATGGTAGCAAAATATGACAATCCTGGTGGATCAAAGTCAGACCAAAATTATAGATCCAGAGTGATCTTTAGGCAACAAAAGGTAGTGAATGAATGGAAAAACCCTTCTATTTATAAAAAAATATTGAGTTAGTCTAGATATTGGTGCATAATTAAAATATTATTAACCAAATCAAGATCCAAATTTTATGGAATATTTTATTATATTTGTTGGAGGGAAAAATAATTTGACTTGGGTAAAATCCCTTTATTTGTAAATAATAAATAAATAAATGATTTATTTATTATTTTAAGGATGTGGTTGAGTAATAATCAAATAAATAATGATTTATTTAATTATTTATGAGTGATTTAGTCAAATTTAACAAGGAATATTATTTAAATAAGGTTTAAATAATTATTCCTAGAAAATAATAAGATAAATAATAATTTATCTAATTAATTTTCCTATTTTGGGTTAAATATGACCAGGAATATTAATTAAACTGTTGTTTAACTAATTATTCCTCGAGGAAAATCAAACAAATGTGGATTTATTTAATATTTCCTCATGGGGTTTCCTGTTTAGACCATAAACAACTTAATAAAGGTGGTTTACTAAGTTATTTTTCATAGTGAAAGAAATTTTACTTAGGGAAAAATTGGTCTTACATGGTGTATTTAGGTCCATCTAATAGTAACAGGTTAGATGACCAAAAAATGGTGTAACAAGGAAAAACCCTAATGGGACAAAACAGGGTAAGGGAATGAAGGGATAAGATGAAGGGGTTATGGAAGGGAGATGGGGGTAGGAAAATCTAGTGAGTTGGAAAGGGGTTTTAGGGAATTATAGTAACTGAAATGGAGTGAAATAAATATAGTATTTGGGCTAGGAAATTTTTACACAATCTTAGCTAGGAAAACTACCAAAATTTGCATTATTAGGCTAGAGTTTAGGGTTTTGGGTTTAGGAAATGGGAATGAGGGGGTGTGAAGGCTATGGGAGATTTTTTTGAATGAGAGGAAGGGTAACAAGTCTAGTGGGAGGTGTATTTACCTTGCAAAATTTGAAAATATGGGTCAACCACTAAAACGCAACATACGAACCAACGAATGGTTTTCACTCTATAAAAATGAAATTGAGCTGAAAGGAGGGGTTTCTAATGCGTAACTTACTTGTGCGTTGATGTTGGACACCTTGATAGCCTTCAGAAACCTTTATAATTTGATTTGATGCCTTTGAGAGAGAAAACAAAATGTGTGGAAGAAAGCACAACGTGACTGCTTTGGCACTATATTTTGGAATGTTTTTGACTTGAATTTATTGAATTTGCCTTCGTAAGTGAGAGAGATCTCTTCTTCAATGAGATGAATGAAAAAATGAGGTGAATTGGTCTTTTATATCTTGTGATGGTCACTTTTCTTCATAGTAGTGGGATGGCCCACTACATGTCTTTCACTTTGTTTTGAAAACTTGTAGATTTGAAACTTTCTTATGCATCTTTTAGGAAAATGATGAAATTATTACATATTTGAAACATGAATTAAATTTGAAACCAAAAATCATTGAAAACAATTACTTATTACCACTCATAATTTTCTGGATTTATGCATGGAATGACATATTTTGGATTACTGAAACCCTAATGGCCTAATGGGGACACTGAACTGAATGAAATCATGATGATGTAGACTGAACTGATGATGATGACCTTTCAATGATGTTACAGTAAATTGAGTGATGACAAGGACTGGCATGTAATTTTTTTTAAAGGAGTGGAAATAGCCCTAGACACACTACCCAGTGACCAAATTTTTATTTGAAAGCCTAAAGAAATGACAAAAAATTGATTTTAGAACCTAACAAGACATGGTAAGAGCTCATTTGATCATTGGTGAAAGTCTGAATAGACTAACACTAACAGGTTTCATACCAAACGGGTAACTGGAAATGAGTAAGAAAGTCCATGGAAATGAGTTGAAATCGTGAAAATTTCTATGAGGAAGTTCAATATACCACTTCATGGAATTTCCTGTTAATATGCATTGGAAAAGATGTAATTGAATCGAGTCGTTGAACCAAGAGTTAGAGGAGCACCATAAATGGTATGTCAAAATGTGAGCTTGGGGGTCTTCTCCAGATTTACCTTCAAATTTAGGAAAATCCCAAGGATTTTTTGTCTAAACTTGAGGCCAATGTAGCATATGTTATATTGGCTCATTTTTAAGCCTTGATATATCTGGGAGTTCCAACGTAGCCAAGAATGGTAACTGACACTACAAGGAAAAGACCCTCTAGTGGATGTTTTTGAGGAAGCCCTTATAAAAATAGCCCATATATCCATTTGTAGTGGAGGTCAATAGAGGTTGGTGGGTGGAGGTTTTTGCGGATGCTTTTTTTGTGGTGTGTTTCTCATCATAAAATGCACCAGTGCGTACTATAAATTGGCACACCAAGACATCGTTCTCTTCGTACCAACCCGCCCGGTGCGTCTCAAAATCGAGCGCACCGAAAAAGGTTTAATTAAAAAAAAATTTATCGATAGTAAAAACCTCATTTTTACTTATTTAGTGCTCTAGACCTCTTAAGCACTGGTGTGATTTTTTCTTCTCTGAGGTTTTGTGCCATCGGTGCTCCCATTGCTCGCATTGTTGCCATCCATTGTGCACTGTGTGGAATTCAAAGTTTTGAAAACAGTGGGAAAATTTGTTTTTTTCAATTCCTTAGTAAAGATGCCTCCTCGACATGCAAATGTACAGGTAATCTACTTGTTTCTCAGTAACTAAACCTTTTAGAAAATTAAAATTTGAAATTAACTTAAAATTAACCATTAAAAAAAAATGCGCGGTGCATTCGAGCCATTCCACTCGCACCATTCGCGGTGCTATCTGTAAATTTATCGGTCGCACCATGAACATTGTTAACGGAAACTACACTGGGTTCCGCTGTGGTATCGAGAAAATGCGCACTGATAAAATTTAAAAACTAACATGACGGTATGGTCCTGTAAATGACCGCACCGTTGACTACGTAATACTATCGGGTGGGTGGTGCATTGAACAAACTAATTGCCCCAAGGTGGATAGTTAGATGCATCGACCACTCGACAACATTACATAGTCAACGGTGCGGTCGTTTACAGGACCACACCGTTGACCATGTACTTTTTCTGGGCGGTGTGTTGACCAAACTATCTGCCCCAGGGTGGATAGTTTGGTCAACATGGTGGTTAGTTTGTTCAACGCACCACACAAAAATATTTCTTGGTTGGCCAGTGCACGGACATTTTTCATGCACACCCAGTGTGGTGCCCGAGGGGCGGATAGTTTGGTCAACATGGTGGTTAGTTTGTTCAACACACCACACAAAAATTTTTCTTGGTTGGGCAGTGCACAAACATTTTTCATATGCACCGGGTGTGGTGCACGATAAAGAAGTACGCACTGGTAACGGTGCATTACTATTTTTTTGGGTGCATCGAGTGTTTTGTTTTCAATAAAAATTATATATATATATATATATATATATATATATATTTAAATACATTTATCATTTACTAAAAAAATGTATTTAATATGTGAATCATTCAACGACGTCAACGAAAAGAGCAAAGGGAATAAAAAGAGCATATGGAGGACCATTATAACATGATTCAGCTGTGGGAGGCATGAGAGAGGGAGAGAACTTTGTACCCTCCCCCTATTATGATAGTCGCCCAGTTTCTCCTAAGGGAGGTAGGCATCCTCAAGTTCTACGAGGACGCTACATCCTTGAAGGGACACAGTGGGTTATTGGGACAACTGATCTATAGGTGGGATGCCCACCGACAGGATTTTCAAATCGGTACTAGTGAGAGGTACGAGCCCACTAAGGAGGGCATCTATTTTATTACTAGTATATCTAGGAGAGGGTAGGATTTTCCCAGTTCACAAATGTCCCCGTCAGTTATGTAACAGGGAGTCAGTTGATGTACTCCTAGAGATACATTAGGGATGATATAATTTCTCCTGTATATTTTCAGGTTTCTTGTGGTCATTTATGCATTTCTTCTTTCGGTCCAGAGGAGGTGAGGCACCTCTCACTACTACTAACGACCATTGCACTATATACTAGAGATGGGCAGTGCATTAGTTGACCACTTTTATTTTATGTTGATTCTTTATTCCAGGCACCACGACTTCTGAGATGGTCTACGATTTTTTTGTGACAGTTTTGTACAACATTAGATAGATGTCATTCTTAAGCACATGGGATGTTGACTTTCTCTTTTTCTTCAGAGTTATTTTGTTTATTTTTTGAGAGGTTTCTAGATACAAGGACTACTTTTTTTCAGCAACCTCGTAGGCCAATGCTGCATGTATGGATGCAGATGTGGGGCCAGATGATGCCCAAGAGAGGCATGTCTAAATTTCCAGCCAGGATATCTATTGATGCACTGGATTTGCTAGCCAGTGCTGATGACAACTCGTTCTTCATGGTGCCATGTCCGTACGCCGGTTTGGTTTGGTGAGGGTGTACCAACATCCTCTTCACACAGGATGAACCACTAGATGCAAGAGGTAATATTAGTGTTTTTTTTTTAATTAATATATTTTCAATTTATTGTCTTAATTAATTAATTAGAATAACATTTATTCTAACATGTTATTTAACTTGTTTTATTAATTTTTTAATGAAATTTTCTAACTATTGTTGTGTACTATATATTTTTTAGATATTGGAACATTCATTGGGGACATGATTTCACCCCCACCGGATGATCTAGGTGTAGATTTTTATAAGGATATGGCAGAGGTGGCGGATCAGGGTGATAGACCTGATCCTCAGGTGAAGATACCTGCGGGGTTGCGGCGTAGGGCAAACACCCGATTCAGGATGGAGTTGGCCATGGAATGTCTCGACTCGTGGTTGATGAGGGAGTCTGCCCTACTACGATTAGAGAGACCCAGGTTGATAGTAGGTTCACATAGCTCTGGAGAGACATGTACCATGATATGATGAACCTTATGTTTCATATCGTTGGAGCTTCCAGAGTACTGGAGGCTATGAGGGATAGGCATCATGGAGATGCATGACAGAGTAGCTCATTTAATGATTATGATCACGAGGGGAGTGATCATCATTCTAGTAACCCACCTCCTCCTCCTTCACTCCGCACCGGAGATCATGAGCCATGAGCATCGAGTCCTGATCAACAAGCATCTTCTGAGCAGCCTGCACCATCTCAGAAGACACCTGGTCTTGTGTAGACAAGACAATTGACCGAGCAGGCACCTGATCCTGAGGAGGAATGTTCATCTGAGTAGGTCACGCCATCCATTGAGTAGGCTACACCATTGATGACTCATCAGCAAGAAGTTCCTAACATGATTGCACCATCTCATCAATAGGCACCTCCAAAGAAGCCACGTCATCCATCTGAGCATGAGGCTGCACCATCGACTAAGCACACCTCAACTAGTACTAGTATTGATGTAGTACCACCAAATATTTGACATTTATATGCAGTTATATTATAGTTGTGTATAGTGCATGTATTTTATGTTCATGTTGATGTACTTAATTTACATGTTGGTGTTCATCATGATGTGTATATTGTTAGGTGATATAAGATATGATCATTTAATGTGCTTGTAGATAGATGTGTATGTGATAGTAGTTATTTGACATGAGATGTGTATTTGATGTTTGTGTTGTGATGATGTTATATAATGCTTGTGTTTTGTTAGATGATCATGATCACAATGATTTAATGATGTTAGCGATTTTGAATGTGTATTTATGAATATGGTGTTTGTATGATGGTTATCATGATCGTGATGTTTATTTTAATATTAAATCATGATATTTATTAAATATTATGCCGTGATTGTAATTGTAATTTTAATTGTAATTGATGTAAAATTGTAAAATTGCAATTGTAATTGAAATTTTAATTTTAATTGTATGTAAAATTGTAATTATGATTTTAATTGTAATTGTATGTAAAATGTTTGAAAATTTGTAATTCTAATTGTACGTAATTTTATTATGAATTCGTAAAATTGTAATTGTAATTGTATGTATTGTCATCAATAAAATTTTATTAAAATTGTAAAAATTGTAAATTTGTAAAATTGTAAAATTGTAATTGTAAATGTATGCATTGTCATGATTCAATTTTATTAAAATTTGTAAATTTGTAAAATTGTAAAATTGTAAATTAATTGTCAATTTTGAACCATAACTATCGTAAGTAAAATGTATATCGTAAATATTGTTAAACTACCATAATTGTAAAATTGTAAAATTGTAAATGTCTATGAATATAAATAATTGTAAAATAATAAATCTAGAATAACATTATTTCTTTTAACATAATAAAGTTTAGAAAATAATGCAAATAAATTCATGTTTAGAATTATCATTATTTTATTATGATATTACATACCAAAAATAACAGTGTACATTAATACATTTTTTAAAATTTTGAAGATATCATTCACACACATTTAAATCAATCAAGTAGTTGTATTATTTTAGGAATTGACATTAAAAAAAGGAACTTGATACAGTGTATTTTTTTCGAGATCAACATAACTACAAATTATCTAGTGAAATGATTTTAACATTAACACAATCCAAACCAATTAATTCAAAATACATATTATAATTTTTCAAAAGAGAGAGTCTTAGTTATAAGGTTAAGTCCTCTTCTTTATAAAAACCAATCTTAAATAGTATAAATGATAAAATAACACATGTACCATATCACTCTTTGTTCTCATGATCACCCTCATTATCTTCCAGCTCGCTTGGCATGATAACACTATTGCTCTCAAAAATATATTTTGATCTAGGGTCATGTCTCAATACGAACCACCAATCTCTATCCAACACATCTGGGTAAAAAAACACCAGGTTGCAGTGTTTGGGGAAAACATAAGGTTCCTTTGCTCCATCTCACATCATTCTAGAGTTGGTACATATCATCCTACTATCATGATCTTCCTTTACATTATTTCGACCAAAGGTGTCCGACCACTTACACCTAAAAATAACACATTGGAAAGAAGAGAATTCCACTTCAATGATATATTGTATATTTTCGACGTAACCTAATGTCCCTCGTACTAGGTTTTGATCATGGTGGCTAGCTTGAATAGATTGATCGAACTTGACTTCCACTCCACAGTCTTGTGTCGTGTTTCTATCATCGACATTTTCTATGCGAAAATGGTGTCCATATGCCCACATAGATGGGAAAAAATGCACCTATAAAAAAGTTAAAAAATCATACTGTCATGTGTCTTATAATAACCCAACTGTTAAAATATGAAATATAGATGTTACATTTAAAATGTGCATTACTAAGTTTAAAATTTACATAAATAGGTTATTACCAAGTTGTTGCACCCAATCCCTATGTTTAGCGCATCCTTTTCAACACGCGGGTAACGTCCGATTGCACCGTATTTCTCTCTGACTTGGTCAACAACCCAACTGTTGGGGCATATAATTGGCATATTTTCTTTTAAATGATCAGGATAAGGCACACTTCTACCATTCAACCATCTAAATGCTTTCTTGTCACTATCCCATTTCATCCTCTTTTTTTTGTACAATGCGACCCGCGGTTGTGTCACTTCATAATTGTAAATAACGAATTTATTTATTTCTTCAAATTTTTCATTCGTTTTTGAAATCAAATCGAAATATAGTACATATGAGATCAAAATATACATTATTTCGAAGTTCAACATGAATATTTACTTTGTTTAAATTTGAAAAATTATGATTAGCTTACTCTTTAACAAGCGCATTTTTCCATTCGTTTAGAGAAGCTCCCCTTCTCTTTTGTCTTCATCCCTTTCATTGTCCCAAATCACCGCACCTAGTCTATTAGCAATCTGCTTGATGTACTCATACGATATGTAACCGTCTGCCATAGACCCCTCGGATTTTTCCCTTTGTTGAACAAAACCTTTCAATTTCTTCATGTACCTCTCTAAGAAGAACATCCAACGACAAGAAACCACACCAAATAATTAGACCTCATCTGCTAGGTGGATTAGAAGATGAACCTGAAA
The DNA here is from genome assembly GCA_034641835.2 of Pinus albicaulis. NCBI lineage: Eukaryota > Viridiplantae > Streptophyta > Pinopsida > Pinales > Pinaceae > Pinus > Pinus albicaulis. The sequence goes on along the minus strand of CM076577.1, from coordinate 558,360,176 downwards.
GTCAATGAAACTCGTCGGAAATTCCTTCTCAAACATAAAAATAGTCTCAACTATCTCTTGAAGTCACCGTGGAATGCTAGCCACATGAATCTCCTTTGATGTGATCCAATTTAAAAATGCAGGTAATTTAGATATGTCACATCCTAGGTCTTTGGGGAAGTCATGTTTCACACACCCAGACACGAACAACAGATAATGACATTGCAAAGTTATAAACACATAAAATAATATATAAAATTAGTTATGTTTTATTATCCCTGCATGGGATAAAATTTATTAATATAAAAATAATAAAATCATGCTTTTAACACTATACGTACTCTTGGAAGATTCACATGCTCATGCAATTTCAACCTCGAAAAATGGTCATCCACGGTGAAGCAACGTTGTAGTGAAGACCCATGTGAATATTGCATCCTCACACCCATTATAACTTCCTTTACCAAAGAAAGATAATATTTTTTTAAAATCCATGGGACATCACATTATTTGAAATACCAATTAGAGGGACCAACTGTCTCTAATCCTGTACTTTCCAATCGTCTTGGCCAATGTTTCTTTTTAGTTTTTGAAGTTATAAGATCTTTCCTAACAGCCAATGTGTCACTTTGTTTCGATGATATGTGCCTCCATAAATAAGATAAAAAAAAATTAAATATATGCATGGGATCTAATAAGTGGGTAGTCTTCAGATGCTGCCAACATGGGAGGTTATAAAAGATAGATTTACTTTTCATCCCAATGGAAGACTTCTCAACATAGGTGGCGAAGAATTATGGATCATCGAACATAGGCTCCCCATTTGAATCGAACATTTCTATGAAATCCTTCTCCTTCTCTCTCTCATATCATCTAATTCATTCAGCTGGTGTCGTTATTGCAGGCCGTTGGTTTCTCTCTCATTTACGATTAAAAGCGGATGTTGCTCTTCTGTAAGGGTGTTCTTCTAGGAGGAATACCCTCGAGCAGTCATACACTAGATTTTGTAGGTCATTGGATCATCTAGATTTTAGAGAAGGTCCACAACATTTACATCCATTATACCCTTTTATTACAAGACCTGCAAAATTATTGTATACAATATGCATGCCATGTTAAATAATATCATGAAGATCAAAATAATTACAAAAAATTAAACAACTAATATGCGAAAGAATAGTGTTACATATATAAACAAATTAATAAACATGTAATTTACTAGAGAAAACTCCTAAGCTTGGATAATCATGTGTCGTGTAAGAAGATATGCCATACAACGTAAAACTCCTCTCTGTTGCGATGGGTCTTGATACGTTATATACATTTATCCCATCCCATAATTCCTTCAATTCATCTACCAATGGTTGTAAATAGACATCCATATTATTCACTTGTCTTATAGAAGCGAATATGAGAGCCAACATAAGATGCTCATTCTTCATAGAAAACCATGGGTGGATATTTTTATTGATCACTACTACAGGCCAAATAGAATAGTTGGTGTTCTGGAGGGAATATGGGTTGACATCGTCCATGGCTATGATGAGTCGTAGACTTCGTACTTCATATTTGAATTTTTCGGACCATATATCCTCTATATGCTTCATGGCTATTGAATCTGTTGGGATTCACATAACTCCCAACTCACTTTTGTGTGAGGCATGCCATCCCTGCAACGTAGCTAATTATTTGCAATGAAAGAGCCTTTGAATCCTTGGGAGTATAATCTTGTGCCTCAATATCTTAAAAGTAGGACTCTGTGATTTACCCTTCTTTTTTTATTTATCATGCCTGTCATGCCCATGTTTCGAACATCTCTCTTTGTCTTCATATTCTCCTCTCTATAGAATACAATCATTTGGACATGCATGATACGATATGTACTCAACACCAAAAAATTTCAACAATTTCTTTTCCTTTTCACAGCTACTGGGCAAGACATTATCACTCAGAAGAACCTTATATCTGAATAAACTGTAGTTGGTCATGGACAATATTAAATGTACATTAATGTCAATAATTATTAAAGTTCATAAAATTAACCATTTGTAATGTTCATTGTGTGATTATATTTCTCAAAATATAAGGGACTTGATGGTAAATTACCTCAAAATTTCCGAGAAACATTAATTTGAAAAGCCAAAATTTTCATTCAAGTTGTACAGTAACATCATTGTCCCTAACTGGGTAGACTTTGACTAACCACCAGGTCCAAAGAGAGGGGCAGTGGAAGCAATTTTAATGCTTTCGAAAAATGTATCATCGATATGAGCATCACCCCCTAGTTCATCATCATTCTGGAATGCATCTAACAACATTGTCTCCATGGCAGTCTCATCCCTTAAGTAATCATCCATACCAACCTCTATTTGATTGCCTCCATTGCCAGCTTTTTAAGAACTACTATTGTTGTAGTCATTCCTAATTGGTGAATCTGGATGTAGTGCGAAATGAATAGGTGGTTTATTCAACCATTCTTGGTATCGTTCCTCTCCGTTTTTTTCTCTTAATTAAATATTTTCTCGATTTTACATTTTGGTGGGGTTAGGTAGATCGCTCATCATCACTAGAATCCTAATAATTTCAAAAAATATATTTGAACATGATTAGTACAAAATCGATGATATCAATTAGTAAACATGTCGACAATGCATGATGATTATTTTGACGTTGAAATAATTACATTAATATACCAAACAATTATTATTACCATCATTTTCCTAGCATTATGGCTAGAAGATGGCATGTTACAATTGACAGGGTGAAGCAGTTGTCTATTTTCATCTACCAACTGTGCCTTGCCGTATGCTGCTCCTGATAAGAGCTTTTGACATTTTGGATTTGTTTGAATATTTTGTGCACATAAACTCGATTATGAATCTACATGAACCTGCAAATTTGTATACATTAATTTTATTCAGCTAATTGATATGGATTAAAAAAAAATCAATTACATAATGAAAATATAAATAAAATATGAAGTAATTACGTTTGGATATGGATAGGGAGAACTCCACAATGGAATTTGAGAAATATTATGGAATAAGCTGGATTTTGAAGAATTGTCCATTTGATATTATTATGAGATTTTCTCCCTACATTTGATAAAAATCAACAATAATGTTTGGTGTACATACCTAAAAGTAATTTCGGTGCCTTAAAAATGGACTTATTTTTATCGGTGCTAATGTATTGTTAATCACGTGTTTTAGTTACTGTGCACCGGTGTGGTTTCATTAACGGACGCACCAGTGTGGTTAGTTAAAAAACACACCGAATATCTGTAAACAAAAAAAGTGCAACTTTATTTTTTTGAAGTGAACAAAAAAAAAGGTAAATTAAAGAATGGGTGGAAAATTATTTTTAGAAATCTAATTTCATAAAAAATTCTTTAAATAGAAAAATTTATTCATTATTTCATTATTTTTGCAAAAACTTTCAAGGAGAGATTTTCACGAGAGACATACCTGGAGAAAGAGAGCATGAGAACACTATGGAGCAGAAAAATACTTTTGAACAACAGGACTATTCAGAGAATCAAAATTTGAAACATCGGGTGATAAGAAAAATGTTGTATAAAAATTTACTGTAATAATTGTTTTTTTACAGTTTCTGTTAGATTTAATACATGCATAGTAAAAAAATTAAATTTTACCGTGCATTTAAAAAAAAAAACCAAAGAAATCCATTCTTACGTTAAACCCTTGCTTCTTCTTGTTTATGTGACTTCACAGTTAGGGCTTTTTATTTTATATTTATAAGGTTTGTATTACTATATATATGGGCATATGACATCTAACCCGCAGGACCACTTGCAGAATTGGATCCCAATCAACGTCGGCCCTTGAATTTTTTTTTAAAAAACATATATTTTTTAATCGGTGCACATTGTTTAAAATAACCCATAGGTCCGCTATTGTAGTATAGCTCACTGGGCGCGTATTGACAAAAAACATTGTTTGATAAAAATAATTTTTTATTAATTTATGTTTATTTTAATCGGTGCACTGGTTAACATATAACACAATGAGTCTCCTTGTTGATAAAGAGCACCGTACATTGTTTTTACTGTATTGGTGGTGCGTTTATAAGAACCTACCGCATCGTGTTCAGTGCGTACTTTGCAAAAGCCGCACCGTTTTCTTGATTTTTTTTTTACCTGAAACATATGTGATTTATTTATAAAATATATTAATGAATGGTACAGGTTTCATATTGATAAAGAAATGGCTGACAAGAGTTCAAGTAACAAAATTATTGATAGCACATCGAGAAAACAAAAAAAGGCAAGTCCTTTGTACATTATTTAAAAAAAATATTATTTTTGAACTATATATAAGTTTAACTAATATGTATTGTTTAGTGTGTGTAGAGCCACAAAATGATGAAGCTCGATAAGATATTTATGATCTAAGACCAGAAGAGTGTAAAATCTTGATGGAAAAATTGCAGAAGGATGAATCAAGTGAATGAAAAAATACTATCGATCCAATATGAGTTTCTTTTTTTGAATTTTCATTAATAATATACTTAAAAATATTAGATAACATGTTTCAAACAATCTACTAATTCAGATATGTTTAATGTTCTACAAGGACCAACAACGAAGAAAATGAAATTTTTTCTAAGAAAAGAAAAAAAATAGAACATGCAAATGAAACTGAATTGCTCCTTAGCTCATCTAGAGTGGTGTTGTAGGTTAACGAAAGGGGGAAAATTTTTTACAAAACTTTGAGGGATATAATGGAACAAATGTATAGACTTTCTTTCCACTTACAATACAAAAATCAATCCAATGATTCCAAGAACCAAATTTTATTCAAACTACAGGATGAGTTTCCAAAGAATTGGTCAATTAGACATGTCAAACTTTTAATAGCAAAGGCGTACAACAAAAAAAAAAAAGGATTGAAAAAGTAATATTAATTTAAATGTTTTTCTAGAATTATATGTACATATTACTACAAAGAAATCATTTATAAATATCACTTTTGTTATATTTACTTTTCATATATCAATATAAAAATTAAATAGTTTATTTTCATATTACATTTTTAAAAAGATTATGAAAATCTCAAAGGATGAATAAGATGATATCAGAAATATGCTAGTAGGAATCTCCAAAAAGGTATACAAGGAGATGGTCAAAGAAATGGACATAATTGCATCGCACGAGGAGTCATCTCAACAATAACGTGCTTCAAATGTAATATGTAATCATTGAATTTTTTTATTAGATACAATAAATAAACAATTTAGCATTAAAAATTAGTTTTCAATTATTTTCTTGCAGAAAAAAAAAGAAAATAGAACCCATTCAGCACATAAAACATGATAACAAGGAAGAAAATGGTTGATATCTATGTTTGTGAGTAATTGTTACTTCCTTATAAAAACTTAAATATATTTCATTTTTGTATATTTTAAGTTGTTTTACAACAATCATCATTGAATGTCTTCAAACAGGTGCAAACATACAAAGAAGAACCATCAGAAGAATTTCTTGACATTGGGTTAAATATGGGTTGTCAGTATATGTTAGCATATCAGAAATTAATTGTGGAAATTGTAAGAATCTATCTTCTTTTACTTAGCTCTGTCTATAATTAATGGAACAAAAAAATATTTTATATCAAATCTATGATTTGTTATGGGGTATAAAAATTGCAAGAAACAAATTATGGAACTGCGCCAACAAATTATTTGTTGGGAGATGGCATGAAATTTGGTTTTGAAAGAATTTGTAATAGTTCACGAGTCAATTATTGCTATGGTACTTTTATTTTCGATTTATATTGATGTATATTATTTAATATTTCAATTTTCATTATTCTCACCAATGTATATACACTCATTACACTTTATTTTTATGTTTGTAGATGGAACTTGAAGAAGAAGAAAACAATCAACACAATGAAAAAAACATTCCACCAAATAACCCCAAGTCATGGACTTAGCTCGAGAAGCGAAAATGATTCCAGTGAAGAATGATGATCAATATTTTTGGATATCAAAGAAAGGCGTTGTATTTTTTGAAATATTTGTCTGTGAAATATGAAATTTTGTTTAATGTAATAGACATAGTGTCCCAATTGAAAGACAAAAGGGATACTATTAACTGTCCCATTTTGTATGACAAAGTGTTTCTTATATATATATATATATATATATATAATAAAATATGGTTTAATTTATTCTATTATGTTCTCCATTGTCACAGTGAAATGTTACACCACTGATTAAATATATGGATGATTAAATATTATAATGAAGAGATGTGAAATATGATGATATGATATAACAAATTAATCTTAATATCACATTAAAATTTTGTTGGATTGAGGGGTCCTAACCCAGGTTCAGAGGTTAAGGTTTTCCAACAAACCCCTATACTAGTGGCCCTTTCGGCAATGACCTACTATCACATGCCAAGGTCTCACCCAAAGTAGTATGGGAGGGTGCTGGAACCAGGTTTCTGCACCCTGGGAGAGAGTAGGTAATTAAGGCAGATCAGCGTTGCAACTATCAGGTTCACACAGATCGAGTCTATTAGCAGGCTTCTAATAGTATAATCATCAAGTAATCATAGCAAAGCTACTATCATTAACAAATCTGATCAATACATTCGCATCCACGTGCGCATCAGTAATTACCAGCACAAAACATTATAATCGGAGCTAATTCCTACATCGCAGATGCATTCACAGCTTAAATAAATAACAGATATGCACTTCAGTAATAAACATGATCATTCCAGATATCAACAAGATACTTCAAATATATTCCGCATTCATTAGTATCCAAAAACCCAATTACAACCCAAAACATAGGCCGCACACACAACCTGCGGGGTCTGCACACAGCAGGACTGAGGATATCTGCGCACATAGCCAGCATGAGTCCTTACCCAAAAAACCCAAAACAGATATCAATAATTCACATGTAGCATCAATATTACTTCTTATTACTTACTAGACCCAACTATCTATCTATTAATACCATCGTAGCCTTTTCTATCCGATGGTCTGCAAAATGTGGTTTGCAGACCCTAGGTTTACCCTTTAACCCATTACAAAACATTGGGGGCTTTGACTCACCCCAAAACCCCTACGCAAGACCAAATATTACAAAATTTTATCAAAAACACAGCTTAGGGAACCCCGTTCCAGCAAGCCCCCAACACAATCTTGTGACTTGTCCCGAGTCACAGCGGCTGTGGGGTTTGCATCTTCACCTGAAGCTGCTTGATTGCATCAACCAAAGGGGGAAACACTCCTTCGCTATGTGCAACAATGTTCTGTGCAATATCCAAAAATTTTTGCGAAGTTGGACCTTCAGTAGCAGCAGTGGCACTTTCCAGGGTCTGGTTCAGCTGTTTAACTACAACATCCACTTCCTGAGATATCTTGAGGGCTTCATCGGCCCATGGATTGAGGTTGTCACTGAGAACCTTATTTTTGTGGAAATAGTCGTGATAAGCATTGAGCTGGGATGAAAGTGGAAATAGTAGCTTCTAGCTGCTCAAACTCTTCTTCCTTCTGGTGCAACTCTTGAGTAAATTCGTGCAAGAGAGGATCATACTGCATCTTAGACCACAAATGCATAGCTATCTCCAAACATTTTTCACCCTATGTGATATGAGCTGTAATGGAATTGGTGGCCTCTGTGACCAATGCAGCTCGTTGGGCTCTTACCTCAGGTAGAGTTTCTGGTTACAATTTGGCCTACAAGACAGTAATATGTTGCTCCATCTCTGCCTTGAAAGTCTAAATCTCGATCCTAGACGCCTTTAGGGCTGCAAAAAGCCTCTCAATCTTGGCTTGGGGGTAGAAAAAGCTGGGATATCCTCATTTACATATGCACATAACCTACTGATTAGGTGTTCCAACTCAGTCTGCTACATGGAAACAAGGGTGCATGCAGCCTGCACTTGGGACAACTCGGTGATTTTTTCCATGATCGTCTCCTCAGTTGTACTGAGATGTTGATGCACCCGGCAGTCTCTATGTTGGATCTCCTTGAATAGGGATGTGTGGAGGACCTACAGTGGTTCATGCAGAATCTGAGCCATATCCAATTTCACTTCTATGCAGACCTAGACTTGCTTACATAAGGCAGGCGGGCTTAAGGTGAATGCTGCGCTAGGCAGGGAGCAGAGGTGGCTTTTAGTTGTGACGATCAGTTCACTGCTGGTTGCTAGGGGTTTCCTTGTCTGAATCATTCTTGTCTGTAGGGTGTTGGTTTTGAGCTGCAGCACTTAAAGCGCATACTGGAGTGCAGTGACCATGGCCTTCTGCTACTCTTCCAAAGCCATCCATTTATCTTCTGAGATGAGGGTGACTTCATCTACGATCTGCTCCAGATCTTCGTCCGTGAAAGTGAATTCAGTCTCCCTATTGGGACTTGTATCTCATCGTTTCTTTCGTTGGCATTTGAGAGGGTCGGCGGTCCTTTTTGTACCACGCGGGGAGTTAGCACCCTGCGCATCTAGACCCTCTATGTCTAGATATTGTTGCGATTCCGGCTCCAAACCCTTCTTGGTGTCCGTGCCATGTCCTTCTGCCTCTTTAGTGGTATCATGCGGGGTGGTCTTCTTGGTGCTTATGCCTGTAGTGTTAGTTGTACCTGATTTGAAGCCTAGTCTCCACTGTGGTGGCCAAGTGCAATGAGTCGGTCGATTTCCTCATCGGCAACGATGTAAGGTAGTGATACCCACGCTGGATCCTTACGGCCCTGGATCTGCACATTGTGCATTTTGACATGGAAAATTGTGATGCTCTTGTACTTTTCACAGATCATTGGTGACAAGCGTGGCTGGGAGTGGGTTGCGGCTGCGAGCCTGCTCTCAAATAGGACCCAGAAGACTTTATTATCCTCAATGCATTTCTCATCCTTTGAATCCCACAAATTCGTGTATCGTGCCCCCTCGCACATATCTAGCTCGAGCTCAGGGAGGACTGAGTCCTTAGGGGCTTCCCATGCGACTAACGCGATGAGGAGCAGCAGCCAGGAGTAGCAGAATTCCCTTCCATGATCTTGGGCCTCGTGCATGTTCTCCAAAATTTTGTTGCAAAGGAACTGGGACCAGTTGAAGCAGACCCCTTTTCGCAGCGGCCAACCAACTAAATGACATAAGCGGGGACGGTCGCAACCTAGCCCTTGCACGTCTTTTTACATGCCAAAAATAAGGTACCCATGCACACTACCGAATCGTTGATGGTGTTTATTAAGAACCCCCTAGTATTCCACTCAACATTGTAGTCAGCATGCACCTTATCAGCGGTCTGTTGCTCATACTTCTTGCCAATGTGCTTCATGTGATTCGACCCTTCCATGGGGAGACCAATAATACAATGAATAAGGGTGCATCAATGGGAATGCGGTCCCAGATCCATAAGCTGTCTTCATGGATTAGGGCTAGCAGCTGGCTCACAACTCGGTCAGGTATACTGTATCGGCCAAAATGAGGCATTTGAAACAAGTTTAGTAAACCTGATTTTGCTAGCCTGCACACCCATGGTATTTGGACGACCTACAACATGGCATCTTCCAGTACTCTTTCAAGGTACAATTCAGGTGCCAATTTTGGGAAGGCCTCCTGGTTAGCCAGGTCATGGTCATCAAACTTAATTGAGGTAAGCTTGCCATATGCTTCTCCAATTATAGGGAACTCACCCAAAATCAATGGAATTTGTAGGTAAGCATGCATTCCTTCAAGGTTCTTAGGTGTGCGCACTGAGGTACAGTGAGGCCAAACATAGGGCAGTAGCCAAGTGATTGGTTCAGTGATCTGGACCTCTTCCTAAGCAAACAAAGGTCTCTTTTTTGGGTTAGGAAAACATGCTTGGGGCACTGTTTGGGGGACTTCACATTCTGAGGGGAGGTGCGTGGCTTCCCTCCAGCCCATTTCGCAGCCCTACCCTACCCTTGCTCCTAGCCTTTCCCTTTACCCTTATTTTTCTCAACCTGCTTCCCCTTAGTTGGTGTGGACACGACCTCTTCAACTTCAGGGGTGACCTCCAATACTTTATCAGTGGAGGCCACGGTCTGTGACTATTCATCCAGATTGGTTGTGGTCATTCTCGCTCAGAAAAAAAACTCAGGATTGCTACTATTAGAAGGAGCAACCCGCCCAAACATTAACAGAGTGCAATAGTTACAGAATTTTGCAAAGCTCAAGATATCCATAATGCATGAAACCAACTTCTGACATACTCTCCTAATTTTATAGCATTGGATAGTGACCAATGGTTGGGTGAGGCTTATCTGAAACTAACCATCAAGAAAACAGTAAAAAATCTTCGGAAATCGCCTCATTAATTACCGACTGCTCGCTCCTTTCAATGGTAACACTTGATTTTTAGATAGTTTTATTGTTCCAACGGCTAGTTTTCATAGCTTTTTATTACCCCTATGCTCCCAGCACACCTCCTTAGGCTTCTAGACCTATAATAAACCCCTGTGCTCCTCGTGCACCTCCCTGATCTTCCAGACCTGCGATCAACCCCTGCACTTATAATGGGCTTTCCTGCATTTTTCCTCCTGCCTGCGTGTATGCCACCCAATATAGCTACGTCAGCCATATAGTCATTTGATCCGGTACGATTTGAGCCAACTGCCATCAACATAACCTGGTACAATGTCACCATGCAGTGTGGCTAATTGGACAGCTCCTCCGTCAGTTATTTCCTTTATCATATAGGGACCTAGCCAGTGCTAACGAAACTTTTCTCGGGTGCTTCACAAACTAGCTATTGTATTTCAGGACCATTTCTCCCTCCAAAAAGATCTTTTGCCGAATATGTTGATCATTCCATGCTTTTTCCCTGGCCTTCTGAACTTTTTGTTGAAAGTTAGAAATGAGTCGATCTTCCTCCAATGAAACAAGCTACTCTAAATGCTCCTCCATGATATCAGGCTCTGCCATGTTGGTAAAGGTTGTGATGCATAGGCTAGGAAAAATATATTCCATGGGAATAATAGCTTCCTTTCCATAAACCATCCAAAATCGCGTTTTCTTGCAGGTGGTTTGATAGGCCCAAAGGACCATTGATGGGATATGCACATCCCAATCGTTGCGCTCGACATTGCAGATATTGGTCAATGCCTCTTCCAGAATTTTATTAAAAACTTCCACAGTTTCGTTCGCCTGTGGGTGATATGGGGTACTTTTGGCGTGGTGGATCCAGAATTCTTTAGTCAAAGCCTGGATTGTCTCATTAACAAAATGCGTACCTCTATCACACATCAAGACCTTTGGACAGCCAAACCTGGTTAGGATATGTTCAAAAATAAAGTGCACAATGGTGTCTGCAGTGAAGTCCTTTACAACTTGCACCTTTGCCCATCTGGTTACATAATCAGTTGCAGTAATGATGTAGTGGGCACCTGTCTTCTTCCCTCATAGGTTGATGGGCCCAAAAAATTCTATGGCCCATTTTTCAAACGCTTGTAAGGCCATCTATGGCTGCAAGGGCATTTGGTCTCTGTGCGATGGTCTTCCTGTCCTTTGGCATGTGTCACAGGCATTGCAATAACCATGAGAATCACTATGCAATGTGGGCCACCATAGCCCAGCTCTCAAGATCTTCTGCGTCATCACTTTCCCTGCGTAGTGACCTCCTGCTACGTCGCCGTGGGCTTCTGGCAAGATGGCCTACCTTTCATGCTCCAGAACTTATCTTCGTAGTACCTCATCAGCTCCCATCTTATACAAGTGGCCTACTATGATGGTAAAGTCTATTGTGTGGGTTACTAGCTCTTTTTTCTGTTGTACTGAATATTCTATAGGGGACATCCCCGTAGTTAAGAAGTGAATCATTTCGGTGAAGTGCACATCAACCACCTTAAAAGCAAATAGTTTCGCATCAGGCAATCCTTCTTCTAGGTTGGACGGTTCCTCACCACTCTCGATTTGGGATAAGCGGTCCAGCCCAGCATTTAGTTTCCCCGACTTCATGATGATCTCAAAGTCATATTCTTGAAATAGCTGTAGCCATCGGAAAATCCCCCCCCCTCCCCAACACAGGCTTATTCACTAGGTACTTCAAAGCTGAGTGTTCCGTGAACATCTTGAAGTGCCCTCCCAACAGATAATGTTGGTATTTTTGCAGGGCATATACCATGGCTAGCCCCTTGCGCTCAGTAGTGGAGTAGTTACACTCTGCACTAGAGATTTTTCTACTAGAAAATGCAACCAGGTGGTCAATGTCCCCTTCCCCAAGATTTGTAAGGACAGCTCCCAGGGAGATCCCTGATGCATCAACATGTACATGGAAAACCTTCGCCCAATCAGGAAATATGAGGATAGGTGTAGAGACCATCTTTTCCTTGAGTATCTCAAAACTCTTCTGAAAATCCGCATCAAAAAAAAATGAAACGTACTTCTTTAGAAACTTCTACATGGGCGCTGTGATCAGTGAGTATCCTTGAATGAACTTCCTGTAGTAGCCCGTGTGCCCAAGGATAGAGTGTAGTTGTTTCTCACTTATAGGGACTGTCAGGTTCATAATAACTGCTACCTTGTCAATCTCCACCATTAGTCCCTGCCGACATACTATGTGGCCTAACAAGATCCCGAAGGGTATGCAAAATATGCACTTCTTAATATTCAAGGAAATTTGGTGCTTTCTACAGGTGTCCAACATCATGTGCATGTTCGAGATGTGATTCTTTACCAGACCAATATTGTCTGATCATAAAAATATACCTCCAGTAACTTGTGGATAAATTACTTGAATACTACGACCACCACTTGCGAAAATATGGTAGGGGAATTCTTGAGCCCAAACGACATGATGGTGTACTGGAAGGATCCCCATTCAGTGGAGAATGTAGTTTTGCTGCGATCTTCAGGTGCAATCCTAATCTGATGGTAGCCTGAGAACCCGTCAGTGAATGAGTACACTTCCTTCCCTCGTACACTATCGAGAATTTCGTTAGAAAATGGCGTAGGGAAGGGATCATGAATGCAGGCATTGTTCAATTTGCACAGGTCCACACAGATTGTTATTTCCCCTTTAGTATTTTTCTCCTGGACCACCATAGGGATTACCCAATCTGACTGTTATACCAGTTTGATGATACCTGTAGATATCATTTTTTCAATTTCTTCCCTGACTTTATACTTATACTTGGGGTTTAATCGGTAAGGTTGCTGCATAACAGGATGCGCATCTGGTTTCAAAGTGATGCGCATGACCCTTAGGTCCCCTGTAATCCCCTTGAGTTCTGAGAATTTAATAGGAAACAAGTCTTGGTACTCCGTGAGACGCTCGACGACTTTCCCAACAGTATCATCATCCCAGTAGTACCTAATTTTAGCTAGCTTAGGTTGTTCTTTTGTTCTGATGTTGAATTCTTTTAGCTTAATATCCTTGGTCACATCAATAGTCGGCAGCGGGGGTCTAGCGATTGCATGTTCTCCCTCCAATTCCGAGATAGTGATATTTCGCGAGTCTTCATCACATTCCTCCACTGATAGGTTGCAGTAGTTAACAATATCCTGCATCTGCATATCCCAAGCTGGTGCCCCGTACTCCACACGCGGCCATGATTCATCAAATACTAGGGCATCTATATCATGCAGGGCCTTGTCTAGTGCCTTAGCTCTACCTATCAACCTGAGCATTCCCACAAAATCCTCCTTCATGGTCTCCCAGTGGCGAGTATGCTTCTGCATCCAGATACCATGCAGTGGGATTGGCCCCAAGGCATAGATAAACAAGTGGACCCATTCATCCATGGTCCTTTCACCCCATATCTCCATTGATCCAGGTGGATATTGGTGGCCACCGGCCTATTCCACTTGGGGCCCCACCATTGTCTCTTTCAGTTTTTTTCACAATTTACTATTTTTAGCAAATTTTCCAGTCCTGAAATTTTGGAGTTGTTTTGAAGCCCCAAACGGAGATAGTATGCCGAAGTTACGTCCCTGGGAAGTTGAAACACCAATTTACCCAAATGGGGCTCATAGTTTTGGCGCTTCATCTCCTAGGGTTAGGTTTTTGGATGTTTAGAATTCTCCATTGTTTCTCCATAATAAATAGGCCCTCAAGCCTCATTGTAATACAGTTCAGAGGTCTATAGTCGCCACATCTCTTCTCAGAGATTCGCTACTAGCACCCTAGCTATTTTATTTCCATCATGTTTGTAAGCATATTTCTGTGATTTGATATTAATGAAATGAAGCCCTATTTCCGCTGTATTTATATTTTTATGGTTATTTATGTATTATGTTGCGTTCCTGCATAAATCCAGGTCAGTGGTATCAGAGTGGTCTGCTTTTTCTTGATCCTTCTTTATATGTTCCCAACAACATCAGGGTATAAGGAGTTAGGGCTCGATCTGGTGGAACATTTTCAAGATCAACCTCGCAAACCCCGACGGACGCCCATGGGGGACAAAAAGAAAGATGAGGGAGTAGGAGATCCTATCAAAATATTGCTCGAGGAGGCCCTCTAAAAATAAAGGAACGCGATGATGGATAACTTTTCCCAGATCCTTCAACGACTCCCCACCGACAGCGCATCTGCATTCAGCAGCCACTCTGGAGGTGCAACTCCCTTTAAGGTACGATTAAACTTTGACATTCCCATATTTGAGGGTCAAATAGATGCAAATGCCATAGATAGATGGTTGAATCTATTAGAAGGATATTTATTGGTTCATGATTTTTCTGACCGGGAGAAGATTATTTTTCACTCCTCAAAGCTACCCCCCATGTCAAGGACTGGTGGGAAACCTACTGTGAGAAAATGGATGAGACAGAACCCTCTCTGTTCTTAGCCGTACCCACTTGGAATTATTTCCAAGATGCCATCAAGGAACAATACTATCCCATGGGGAGATATGAGGACAAGTACATACAATGGACCACGCTGCGGCAACAAAGGGATCAAGATGTGCATGAGCTAACGAATTTGTTCCATACCCTGCGCACAAAGTTGGGTATCAAAGATTTAGAGAAAAATTTGGTGCTAAAGTATCATGGTTTTCTGCACAGATACATTCAAGAGGAAATGGAGTTCCTTGACATTTCCTCGCTTGGTACGACATACCGGTATGCTATCAAGATTGAGAAGAAATTCAAACAGAATAAGCGAGACTTTGGATCTGCAAATCAAAAGCAAGGGAAAGGTGCCCCCAAACCGCAGAACAAAGGAAAAAGCCAAGGTATGGTGGCCCAAGACAACCTACCAAAGAGACAAGAAAATAACAACACCGTGAAGCCAAAGAAGGACATGGGAAAGTGGTGTGAGTTCCATAAGAGCTCCACTCACAACACAAGTGAGTGTCAGGCCAAGCAGTCGTTGGTGGCCGAGATGAGGGCTTCTGAATTAGATGCATGCTCCGACTCTGAATCAGAACCTAACAAGGTGAATGACAAAGGGAAGTAGATTATTGATGCAGAGCCCAACGCCATTGTTGCCACTACGAAGATCCAGAAGGAGGAACTAGAAGATCCAGAGGAGGCAGAGCGTCTCTTCCACTCCCAGATGTGGGTAAAGGGTTCCCCGCTACGGTTCATTGTCAACAATGGGAGCCAAAAGAACCTCATTTCATTATATGTCGTGAAGTAGTTGGGCTTGCCGACCATAGCACACCCACAACAATACACCATCAGGTGGCTTCACCAAGGACGGGATCTCCGCGTCAGCCAGCAGTGCCGCCTTCCCTATAGAATCAAGCCCTTCATAGATGATGTATTGTGTGACATTGCTCCTATTGATGTTTCTGATGTATTATTTGGCCAACCATACTTGTGGAAGAGACATGCTGTGTATGAGTCCTGGCCTCTCACTGTTATAGTTACTTTGGGAAATAAATTGTACATGATACCAGAGATACCAATGCCTCCCACCATCTCTTTGGTTACTGCAAAACAATGCAGTGAAATCATTTCCCAAACCAGGAAATTTGTTTTCCTGATGATCCACCCCCAAGGAAAGAAGAAGACTGTGGCCACGACCTCCATACATGGCTCCTCTGCACGACAACAACAAATGGACAAGGTTGTGGAGGAGTACAGGGACATCTCCACCTCACCCACAGGGGTGCCTCTACACTGTCAGGTCAAGCACCTCATTGACCTGACCCTAGGTGCACCACTACCCAATGGACTGATCTATATGTGCTCTGTTCTGGAGAATGATGAAATCAAGAGGCATATTTAGGAGCTGCTGCAAAAAGGTCACATCCGACCAAGTTCATCGCCCTGTGGGAGCCTGATCGTGTTGGTACAGAAGAAGGATGGGAATTGGATACTCTGTATTGATTATCGAGCGCTGAACAAGATCATTGTCCAGAATAGGTACCCGATCCCACAGATTGATGGCCTTCTAGACCAACTCAAAGGGGAAAAATATTTTAGCAAGATCGACTTGAAGTTTGGGTATCACCAGGTACCAATCGAACCTTCTTATGTGTGGAAGACTACCTTCAAAGCTAAGGAGGGCCTTTTCGAATGGCTCGTCCTGCCTTTCGAATTGAAAAATTCTCCTGCAACCTTCGTGAGGTTGATGGATGACATCTTGCGTCCATTCACCAACTCATTTGTAGTGGTATACTTGGATGACATTCTTATCTTCAGCCAAACTTGGGAAGAGCACCTCCACCACATCCGAGAAGTCCTCCAAACACTGCGGCAACACAAGTTGTGTGCCAATTTGGAGAAGTGCACTTTCAGAATGACCTAGGTTCAATATCTGGGATAAATTACTAATGAAAGGGGGGTGCATGTGTATCCAACCAAGATCCAAGTCATTTGGGATTGGCCAGCCCCAACCACCATAAAAGAGCTTCGCATCTTTCTGGGTCTTGCTAATTTCTACTGCAGGTTTGTGTTGGGATTCTCTCATATCACTTGGCGCTTGAGTCAAGTCACTAAGGGAGGAGCGAAAGAAAAATTCTGTTGGTCAGAATCTCAACAAAAGGCATTCGTAGAATCGAAACATTGCCTCTGTTTTGCCCTAGTGCTCACATTACCAGACTTGCAACAACCATTTGAGATCGAGACAGATGCATCTGACTATGCTATTGGGGCAGTTCTTACTCAATAGGGGCATCCAGTGGCATATCACAGTGAGACATTGTCCGACACAGTTCGAAAGTATCCCACTTATGACAAAGAAATGTATTCCATTGTGCAGGCTTGTCGACAATGGAAGCATTACATTTTGGGGAAGGAGACAATCATCCACATAGACCACTGACCCCTACATTTAATACAGACAAGGGAAATTACATAATGATCGCCATTAGAAGTGGTCCACATATCTGAAAAAATTTCATTTTAACATCAAGTACAAGAAGGGTAGCACCAATAATGTTGCAGATTGCCTTAGCCGACCACCGATCGTGGCCATAACCATCGTTCTCAAATCTTGTGGGCACGAGACTTTTGATTGGCCGCTTCTCTACAAGAGCGATCCAAAATTCAGCTACACATACAAAGCACTCTTGGGGGGTATGAAAGTTCCAAATTTTCACCTCCAAGATGCACTATTATGTCACCTGGGACACCTTTGTGTTCCTTCAAGCGAGCGTGCCAAGATGATGGGAAGCACACTACAGTCGAGTCACTAGGCATTTTGGTGTCGAGAAAATAGTGGCAGTACTGTAGAAGTATTTCTATTGGCTGAACCTTTGACAAGATGTCGGGAAGTACATCAGATCCTGCACTGCTTGCGCCATTTCCAAACTGACCATCAAGAAGCAAGGGCTCTATACTCTGCTACCTACCCCTAGTCGACCTTGGGAATCCATCTCCATGGATTACATGTCAGGCCTTCCTTCTAATAAGCATGGAAACGACTGTGTTTTCGTGGTCGTCGACAGATTCTAAAAGATGGCCATTATGGCAGCCTGCAAGAAGAATACCACAGAAAAAGCCACTGCTAAACTCTTCTTTGAACAAGTGTGGGTGCACTTTGGGATCCCACAGTCTATCATATTAGATCGCGATAGCAGGTTCCTCAGCACATTTTGGTCCAGCCTCTGGTCAATGTTGGACACCAAGCTCACCAAGTCCACAGCTTTCCATCCCCAAACTGATGGCCAGTAAGAGGTCGTCAACAGGATGATTGTACACATTCTACACATGTACAATTAAAAACATCCACGCACATGGGATGAGAGCCTTCCCTATGTACAACACAGTTATAATCGGGCTCTCCATAGCTCAACTGGCCACAGCCCCTTTCAGGTGAGCTTGGGATTCCAACCACTATGTCTCGTTGATGCATCCATGCCATTTGTAGCTAATTAGGCTGAATTGTCTCATGTCAAGTCTGAAGCTGACAAAGAAAACAAATTCATTGAGCGCATTCAGCACATCTTCCAACAAGTTCATGACATATTGGATAGAGCCAATGCTAAGTAAAATCAACGACATGATCAACATCGAGTGCCACACAACTTCCAGGTGGGCAAAACAGTGTGGCTACATTTGCAGAAGGAGCGCCTCACTGGACCCCACCGTAATATTTTCCCGCTCCAATATGGGCCATACACCATCACCAAGGTTGTAGTGAAAAATGCCTTCGAGCTCAGTATTCCACCATTCCTTGGTCTGCACCTAATATTCAATGTAGATCGCCTTCGTCCCTACTTCCCACCTTTATTGGACACCTATGACATTGCAGAAGAACTCACACCAAACGAGTTAAACCCATATTACATGGAACATGCCACCACAGACTATATCATGGACATGCAAATCAAGAACACTTGCCGATAGAAGATCCAACTGTATTGGGTTGTCAAAGCTGGCCAACTCCTGCACAAAGGCAAGTGGTTCACTAGGGACCAAGTTCAACAGAAGTTTCCTCATCTCATGGAGGAACTCAATGCAATGGGGACCATTGCTTCCTAAGGGGTGAGGAATGATCCAGGTGGATATTGGTGGCCACCCGCCTATTCCACTTGGGGCCCCACCATTGTCTCTTTCATTTTTTTTCGCAAATTACTATTTTTAGCAATTTTTCGGGTCCTGAACTTTCGGAGCCATTTTGAAGCCCCAAATGGAGATAGTATGCCGAATTTATGTCCCTGGGAAGTTGAAACACCAATTTACCCAAAATGGGCCCATAGTTTTGGCGCTTCATCTCCTAGGGTTAGGTTTTTCGACGTTTAGAATTCTCCATTGTTCCTCCATAATAAATAGGCCCTCGAGCCTCATTGTAATACAGTTCAAAGGTCTGTAGTCACCACATATCTTCTCAGAGATTCGCTACCAACACCCTAGCTATTTTATTTCCATCATGTTTGTAAGCATATTTCTGTGATTTGATATTAATGAAATGGAGCCTTATTTCCACTGTATTTCTATGTTTATGGTTATTTTTGTATTCTGTTGTGTTCCTGCATAAATCTGGATCATCCATCCTTGTGGCAGCGTGCTTGTGCGGGTCTCCCTAGCTAAGGAAATTATCCATGCGTAGGTGAACAGGGGTTCAAACCGTAGGATCATCATCTCGCGGCATTCCTCCCAGTCTTGAAACATCCCCTTATGAGTTTCCCACCATCGCGCAGGTGTCGCACGCATGGCTAGGTTAAGTTCCCACATTCTTCACTCCCTTTGGACTTCTGCTTCAAATGTTCTGAGAAAGTCTTTAATACTACAAACCCCATCAAAATAAGGCAAATCTCTTACCTATGAGGAGATACATCAGAAGCTCTTTGTGATCCTCAGACAACGTAGCACAGATAGATCATGTAACTGATTCTACCAATTTTCAATCTCCCTGTTGGATTCAAAGAGGCATTCACTATCTTTCTCCCTGCAAAGCACACCATCAGTTGTAGGATTAATCCAATCTTCGTCCCAGGTTCTTAGTTTATAAATATGATCCATGTCGTCTTCTTTGTGCACCAGTTCTGTATACCTCTCTCCTTCCGCAAGGTCTAGAGGGACTATCACTCTCATACCCTCCTTCTCAAAAACCATGCTCGTTTTCTTTAAGTTGATAATGCCTCCCATGTCTATTGCCCAATCCAGTCCCAGGAGTGTAGGATAAGGGTCCGCATCTTCCATAATCTGAATTATTTCAAAATATGTGTGTACCTTAACTCCTGTGATATCTACTATAATCTTTGACAACCTCCCCAATGGTATGATTTTTTATTGGTTAGCCATGTGGAGTTGTATAGTAGAACATTCCATCTTAGGTTCTCCCATTCGTTGCCATGTTTTCTTGGACAATATGTTCACATCTGATCCCAAATCCAGGATGACCTGATCCATTTCATAGTCGTCAATCTGTGTTGTTAGCCACATTTACCGCCCAGTGCACTTCTTATGCTTGTGCAGTTTGTGAACATCTCTAACCTCTGTAGGAGGGTCAGTTATTTCTGCGCAGTTGTCTATTAGTGTTTGAATATTTTCTATTGCCTTCTGGTTGTGAAGCAACTTCATACATGTTTGTAGGAATGGTTTAACTTCGTCGTTTGCTCTTAGGTTTGTTGGAGTCTTGGAAGTAGATGCCTCATCCTTGCTAAAGTGTTTGCGAGCTTCAATGAAGGTTTCTTTCTCCTTTTGTAGGTCCAAGCTTTCTTGTTTGATAACAACTTTCTAGATAAGGAGTTTAGTCACAAATTTCTCCTTAGCTCCTCCAGTAGCCATCCCGCTATGTGTTATGACATTAATACTTGGTCCTTCATCACACGGTTTTGCCTTAACCCTCTACACATTCTGCATTGGTGCCTACTGTTTTTATTGCATTTTTTCTATCACGACTGGACAATCTTCAATCACATGGTCCAATTGTCAACAATATCGACAAGATTTTCATGCAGGGTTCAGTCTATCCCTTGCGAAGTGCCCTATTTCTCCACAGTTGTAATAGATCAATTGCTGTCTCCCCCGACCTGAGCCTCCACCCCTTCCCCCTCCCTTGCCTCTAGCTAGGGAGCCTCCTCTACTTGAGGGAGATAGTGGTGAAGAAGGGTCGGCCTGTACCCTGTATAGGTTTCCTTGGTCTATCATTAAGTCATATGTCCAACAGTTATGTTCGTCATGTCCCACAGATGAGTAGAAGTGGCACCATTGTTGCTTAAATTTTGGAACATAAGCACCAAGACGGGGGCAATGGTTGGTCTCATGTAGTCCAACAACGTGACAATCAACGTACCATAATGTCAGACCACTTGGCCCCGCAACCTCTTTAAAATGCAATGGGTTGGGTCCCCCAACCTGCATGTAGTCTGCCAACAGAGGGAATTGATCCTTGGTGTGGCCAAACACCATCCATATTATGCACCATACATCTATGCTAACTTCTTTTCCTTGTTCTTTCCACAAATTATGGATTTAGAGGTGCATTGCCTCTAGCTGTCCCTAGATCTGTTGCACCCCAAATTGGCCATTGTATCTTGGCGCAACTTATAGCTTCATAGAAATCTTCAAGGCTTTCTCTTGCGTCTCAATCGCTTGCTAACCCATCGATCTATGCAGGTGAGGTAGTAGCATCGTGATGAACCATTCCTTTTTTTGTCTATCATCATGCTGAAATTACCCATCTCTGATAACCTTATTTAACCACTGATCAGCCTCCCATACAGACTTAGGGGTTCCTTGTTTAAAATATTTCAGGTCAGCTACTAGCTGAGAGTAGGACTTAGGCTTCCAGAACTGTTGTTTTAAAGCATTCTTAATCTCTTGAATAGACTGGTCCACATGCTATCCTATGTACCCCATATACCATTCCAGGGCCCTTCCTTCAAAGGCGAGGGATAATTGCGTTCTCTTTACAACATCACTAGCCACATTCACGTAGTCCATATTGATTCTGCTACAAACCAAAATCGGTCCATATCTTCATCTCCTACACCCTTGAAAGTGGGTAGCTTCATGCGTGTGGCCATATCTTCTTCTGATGGTTGAAGAGTTGTGGGGGATTTCTTTCCCTTATGCTAACTTGAGGGTGGTGTAGCCAGAGGACTACTTCTTGCGTGCGCAACCAACTCTCTTAATGGGTTGTAGATGGATCTATCACCTTCTCAGTTAGTTCGGTAGTACTTACCACTTCGTGTTGTACTCTCGATCTGATCAGAGGTCATTCATTTGGTGTGGCTTCACAGAATGCCTTTTTCTCTTAATAATATTTTAATTAGTAATGGCAATGTTCACAAGAACTTACCCGGAAACCTTTGAAGAACCTCTGCTCTGCCTTAGAATAGGATATGAACTGATCGATTGTGAATTCCATTACAAATCCTCCCAACACGCTATCCACCCAATGATCTACCATACGAGTGATCATTTTTTCAGTATTATCCAACTGTTGAATCAATTCCAGAGTCCACTGCATAACCTGATCATCCTTCCAACATGTCTGGAATTCTACGTGCCTTGCTAACCATGCCTAGAGCTCGTGCACAAAAGTTACAAAGAAAATTTCATATAATTCGATAAAAATGTATTTATTCTTCCACTTCTTAGTTGTTAGCTTCATGTTACGATTCTCTTTTACATAAAACTCTTGAATCTGTTTTTCAAACTAGTCTTCAAGATCCAATTTTTCAGGTCTCCAACGGCTTTGTGGCATTACCTAATCTCCCTCTCAAAATGCTCCCTGTCCCAGCAACGAAACCATTTGTTGGCTTGAGGGGTCCTGACCCAAGTTTGGAGGTTAAGGTTTTCCAAAAAACCCCTATACTATTGGCCCTTTCAGCAATGACCTACTTTCGCAGGCCAAGGTCTCACCCGAAGTAGTATGGGAGGGTGCTGGAACCAGGTTTCTGCACCTTGGGAGAGAGTAGGTAATTAAGGCATATCAGCGTTGCAACTATTAGGTTTTCATAGATTGATTCTATTAGCAGGATTATAATAGTATAATTAGTAAGTAATCATAAAAAATCTACTATCATTAACAGATCTAATCAATACATTCACATCCATGTGTGCATCAACAATTACCATCATAAAACATTATAATCGCAACAAATTTCTAGATCGCAGATACATTTGCAGCTGAAATAAATAGCACAGGTGCACTTCAATAATAAACATGATCAGTCCAGATATCATAAATATACTTCAAATATATTCCGCTTTCATTAGTATCCAAAAACCCAATTACAAACCAAAACACCACCGGTGCACACAGCCAGCGGGGTCCGCACATAGCAAGACTGAGGATCTCTGCGCACACAGCCAAAAAGAGTCCTTACCCAAAACAACCCAAAACAAATCTCAACAATTCGCATGTAGCATCAATCTTACTTCTTCTTACTTACTAGACCCAACTATCTATCTATTAATATCATCATAGCCTTTACTATCCGATGGTCCGCAAACCATGGTTTGCGGACCCTAGGTTTATCCTTTAACCCATTACAAAAAATTAGGGGCTTTTACCTGCCCCAAAACCCCTACGCAAGGCCAACTATTACAAAATTATATAAAAAACGCAGCTTAGGGAACCCCGTTCCAACAAATGCACGAATAAAAATTTAATTGATATTAATATTTTTATAAGATATGTGTCGAATTTTGATGAATAATGAATTTTTAAAAATCACAATAATTTCACTCTCATAGGTCGATGTTTCTAAAAAAATAAAAATGAACACTGATGCATGTTAGTTATTATGCGCTGGTGCGTTTGTATGATATTGTGCACCGATGCATTTCTACAACCTATGGGAACTACACAAATACCAATACCAATTAGAAGGCCCGGTGCACTTTATGGATGACTACCACCCAGGCGGTGGGATAGGCATTACATGCATCAATACGTTTTTCCTTTAACGTGTCAGTGCATTTTTATAACTTAATGTTATAGTGCGTTTTAACACCTAAACGAACCAATGTTTTTTTACATCTTAACAGCATCGGTGCATGCACCTTCCATCGGCCTCGAGCATCTTTGTGGGTGAAATGCACCAAGATGTTGCTAAACACTCAATGACGTCCGAAATTTGTTTTCAATCTCGGTGCTTGGTATGTTTACAGTACTGGTGCGTACCTAGTAAAATGCACTAGTGCGTGCCTCTGATGAGGAAAACATCTATAAAAATCTATGGCTGCCTAAAAAAATTTATTTGTGTTGAAGTTCTGTTAAAAGCTCCGCCAAAACCTCCGTTACCAAAAACATATGTTGTAGAAATGTTTTTTTGACAATTTTGGCCAATTTTATAACACTAAAAACCTCTGTTATAACCTCCGCTAGAGGGTATTTTTCTTGTAGTGTGAGGATTATAAAGAGTGAAAGGTCTCTAGTAATTACCCATTTGAGGGTTCCAACCTTTTTTATATGGTTTATGCCCCCATTGAGGTTGATTTTGACCTTGAAAACCATATTTACCCCATTGTTGTTGAAAGGGAATGTGTTGTTGGTAAGGACCTTTTTGAGGCCAGGGTTGCTGATAGGGTCCATGCTGCAGTTCCTGTTTAAGGTAAGGTCCTTGTTAGGGATGTTAATAAGGCCCCTGCTGCAACGTTTATGATGATTGCGTCCTTGCTGGACATAAGGCCCTTGTTTTACGTGGGGTCCTTATTGGGGTTTCTGGTGTTGTTCATGTTGAAATTGTTGGTATTGAACAATAGGTCAAAGAGGGTAAGTTCCAACTTGCCCCAAAGGTGGGTTAGGACCATATTGCATTTGAGGACTAGACTATGGATTATTCACAACACCCAATAGTGAATTTTGGGGTTACTGGATGCACTATTGTTGAACATTCGATTGTTGAACATATTGATGTTATACATTTGTTTGTTGAACATAAGGTTTTTGGATATATGGTTGTTGAAAATGAGGTTGCTGAACGTGGGGATGTTGATAAAAAAGTTGAGTTGAATAAGGGTGACTACCTGGTAAAGAGGTACCCATGACAAAACTTGTTACAGATGAAACCAAAGTTCCACCAAGACTAGATATGGATTGTCATGCCTTCGATATAGTTCCATAGTTCAGATTTACCCCACCCGAAAGGAGAGTTACATGCAAGGGATGTGATTCCCCCCCAATCATGGACAAAAATTTAGATTGTCCACTTAGATGAGGAACAACAGTGATCGTAGATATGGACAAAGGAGAAGATGATCAAAGTGCAATGGAAATTTGACCCACAAAAACTGCAGGTTGAGTAGAAGGTTGTGAAACTATGGCTACATCTGAAACAAATGAGCGAGAAGTTGGAGGAACACTAGTCAACCAAATGGGATGACAAAAAAATGGATGTGGCCCCAGAAGCTTCTGAAACAAGGTTTTCGAGAGAAGTGTAAACTGGCAGTAGCCAAGATGCAACATGACCATAGGATACATTTGTTCCACTTCCTAAATCATAAGAAGCAGAAACATAAGGAAAAACTTCCGGAGGGAACATGGATTCAACATTAACTTTTGAAGTGTGAGTTGCAGAAGTTTCCATAGGAATACTTTGAGGAGTTCTCACAAATGGAGAATCATCTGCATTCGACACAATGTGTGGTGGAAACAACTATCGAACAATAGCTTGAGATGTGATGGGAGAAGCACCGAAAGGAACGTTTGGATTGTCGAAAGGACTATATGGAAGCTTAGGATATACCACCAATGGATTGTAGAGAGGATTGGGAGGAAATAACACAAAATGTGCAGCAGGTTTAGGAATTTCTGCCTCAAGATCCTCCAATGACAAATGCCATGTAATATCTGAAAATGGGAAAATCAGGAATACATGCATGAAAAATGCATTTTTCATAAGTATAAGAATTAACAGAAAAATGCATCCCATGGATCCATTATATCTGAAATTATATCAAGCACATCTGAAAGGAAATCAGAAAAAAATGTCTTTTTCCTATTTAAACATGCCTCCCATGCTCAAAACAGCTTAAAAATGAAGAAACCACAAGACTACTGCAACACAAAAATCACTGCATAAAGTGACTGCACAGTCTAATGAGGTTTATACTTATAAATATATAGAAAAAAAATATATTCTCAGATATTAATCAATAATGCTCAAAAACATAGATCTAGTCTCTTTTACATAGACCCAAGATGACCCGGCAAGGGTTTCTTGACAGAAATGATATACATGAAATAATTGTTGCAGATCTATGGCTGAATCATGATGTATAGATGAATATTTGCATAAAAATGTCTGAACGTGAAAATAAATGGTTGTATACTCTCCTACTAGCTTTCTGGTAAAAAGGTTGATCCTCCTCCTAGGAAACTAGCTCATAAAAGTGGGATTTTAACCCCTCCCACTGCAACACCATATGAAATAATGAAGTTTCTGGAAGGGAATACATTGTTTCTAAAGGTAAATGCTTGGCCTAACACCAAATAGTGGAAAATGTAGCTCAGAAATCTCCTCTTAGATTTCTTAAACAAGATCTCCAAGAAAGAGTAGGGAATCCCCGCATGAGAAAACCCTTGCACTAAACAGTGCAACAAACTTAGCTAAATAGCCAAAGAATGCAAGAATTCTAAAGAGAACACATAAAAAATATAATCTTCAATCATGCTCCATATTGTTGTCATCCCCTCCATTATATATTTGATGAGCTTCCTCACCAATGGTCCCACCCCATTATGAGGTTTTTTCCATGCAAAGGCTCCTCCACTTAAATTAAGTTGTCTCCATTAGTCTTGCTCATCTATTTATAGCACTGTTTGATTTGGTCAATCTTGACTGCATCAATTTTCACTGGATCAACTTTGATTGGATCTTCATGCCTTGTCTCCTTTTACACTCAAGGTGTCTTCATTTTGACTAGCTAGATTGATCTTCATTCACATTGAGCTGTCTTTATTTAGGATCCACTCCTCATATAAAAATGTTGTTGACTTGGTAAAACTTGACTTTGTCCACACATTTTAGACCTTGTTCACACATGTGGATGCTTGATCTGGTTATTACATGATCCCTTTTCACATTATGAGGGATTTTATTCCTACTTAAGCAACTTATGAGCCTCCTTGCCCATTTATTCATCTAACTAGATTTTAAAAGAAAAATTAATATTCCTATTAGCTGCATGCTAATTTAGGAATATTACAATATTCCCCTCCCAAATTTTTCTTTTCCTCAAGCAACTGCAAGGGTGCTGCAAAATCTCCTCTCCTCCTCTTGTGGCCTCCTTATCCAACAATCTCCACCTTTGCTTCAGATTTTCTGCAATAATTCTGTCTCCCAATGGTTCCTCCCAAATGTGCAAGTTGGCCTTTGGTGGATAAACCAAATTGCTCTCATCATGAAATAAAGGAAGTTCTATATGGAAACCTTCTTGCTGATCAATGGCCTCCTCAAGATAGAAGTGATGACAATCATGGCGAATTTCATCATCAATGAAGGACTCCCATCTCCATGCTATCATCCAAATGAAATGAATCACCTCCCAGCTTGGTAATTCATAGGAAAGCTCCTCCCAAATTATTATGAGAGGTATGTCCCAAGTGCTCCAAAAAATCATATGGCCTACCTCATAAAGAAACAAGTGATCTACTATGGTAGCCATATCTTTTCCCATGCTCCCCTTGGAACATGTAGTGCAAAAAGTGTGGGAAATTTCTTCCCCAAAGGACACATCCAACCAATATGTCTCTCCTCCAATCATGTTCCCAACAAAGGTAAGAACATCTTCAGCATATGGAATCATAATTGAAATCATGCTAGCTTCCATATGAAATAAAGGAGAAAGATAATGGTCCCTCATGTGCAACCAACACAGTTTTACTCCCAACTGCCATAGAATATTATATGACAAGTGTTTTTCCCAACACTTGTTTGCTGCCCCGTCCTTCTTTCATGCTTTGAGTAGGTGTAATATGGTTGGTGTTAATGAATCACACCATGAAGAGTACATCATCTCTCCAATATCTTCCAAGGAATGACCAACATCTCCATTGTTCATGGCCTAAAGTGGCTCATGAAGCCCATAAGAAAGAGTGAACCCTCTTGGAGCAAGGCCTTGCACATGAGTATTAAGGAAATACAAGATTATATTAGATACATTGTGATGTTCAGAAATATAAGTTTCACTACACACTTGATTAAAATAAGTTAGGTAGCTCATGGATGAGCTCCTTCTCACACCCAATTCATAAGGAGGTGATGATGATAACTCTTCCCAAGAGCTATGATCCTCCTCAACCAGCCAATGATATATGCACTTCTTTATATGAGAGTGCATCTCTTCTTTTAAGTTCTCCCACATGAATCAATCTAAGATAGTATGGTATGCTCTAATGAAACCAGTGGGTTTGGAAAGCAGGATCTCATAGGCTACATTAAGTAGTTTACACTTGAGCTTGGAGTCTTTAGTTAAATAGATCTGATCATAGAAATAAATGACTCCATCAACTACCTTATACCCCCCATTCATTATTTTCCCATCAATAACCTTACATGTGAAGAGGTCCTTGGAATATTCCATCAAAATTTGGGAATCCCAATAAAGATCTAGGCTCCCCAACAATGATAGCACTGTAGAAATATAAAATGCAGCCCCTGTCATAATATGGCTCTCCTCTTTGACATGCTTGATGCCAAAGTCACATGCTGGAGTAATATTAACTTTCTTTTTCTGCCTCTCTTGTATTTGATCTTGCTCAAGACAAGATTGAAGTAGATGGAAGTCAACCTCTTCTTGAAAAGTTTTTGCCTTCCAAAACTTCCTTAAGTTGGCCCATGCATGCAAGTGTGTTGATATCCTCTTGTCATGTTTAGAAATATCTTTTGTGGGTGAGAATATCATTGGCTATCCCAAATATATGGAGTGGCAATGTGACATCATGTTCATGCCATCATATATTTTTGAATCCTCCTTTTTTAGCGAAAATAGCTGAGTGGGAGATAGCAATGTCCATTTTAGAAAATTGCTTATCTCTCCTTTGAATCCATGAAGGATTCTCTATGTTGTGCTAACTTCTCTCAAAGCTCCTTCCTTAGCCATGTATGTAAATGTTAGCCATAGTTGAGAGAACTCTTTAGTTTTCCTCCAATCAGGAGGTATCCATGGTGGAATGCCTCCATGCAAAGATACATCAAGGCATAGAGTAGGATGCATATGTGTGTCGATAGATTTATCCTTGCCTTCATTACATAAATCCTCTTTCCTTATTTGTACATCAAACTTCTGAAATAGAGAGGGGTATATGCTCTTCATCATGTGATTCTTGCCCTTCTCTTTTCCTCCTTCTATCTCCAATATCTCACCATTTGACAATGATGGCACATGCTACACATGGATTGTGTCACAATCTCCATATGTGAGATTCTTTGGAATTCCTTGCAAGAGTGTAAGAGTTTCTCTCCTTGTAGCAAGTGCTCCATGTTCCTCTTCATGAGGTACTATATGTGCTCTTGTCATGACTGTGTTAGCCTTCTCTTCCTCCTCTTCAATAGTTGAAAATGCCTCATCATCAACAAAAGACCTTAGATCTTGGTCTTCTTTTAAAGGAGAAATCTCCATGTCTTCCTCTTGAGAATAAGGCTCTTCATGTAATGGGGACTTTGCCTTTGGAAAGACATCATACAATTTTTCATCCCCTTCAATGGTTTTCTGAAATGGAGCTAATTTTATGGACCCTTTCAACCCATGCAAAAGTTTTGTTTGATAGGTTCCATAGAAGATGTTTAATAGGATTTTTCATCAAACCTTTCCACTACTCTTCTAATGAACTTTGCATAATTATATGTATTTTCATGCTTTAAGGAAAAAGATTCAAACAACCACCAAGAATAAGCCTTACCCTCAACATGCGGCACTGCTACTTTGATGGCTTCCTTTTCTGAAACTTGATTTTGTTTCACATAGGTGTCTAGATCCTTCACCCAAGCCCTAGCTGGCCATTTAGCTGATCCATCAAAAGTAGATAGAAATAATCTACCCACACCATGCTGCTTCCCCCTTGTGATCCTTCCTTATTTGAACTTGAAAAACACTTGGAATTTCAAGTGATCTTTGAACCCCTTATATTGAGCTTCATGCTCTTGAAAATAATCACCAAGAGTCTCCTTGTTTGGCACATCTCCTTTCTGCTTCTTCTTCTTCATGAAAAAGTGGCTAATAGAGCGTTGTAAATCTGATGATGTGGCTGAATGATCACACCCATAAGATGAGGAATTAGAGTTTTCCTCATGTATATATCTTGCAGATATTTTTTGAGGGACTTATATGTCTTTCCCTCCTCATTTATTTGATGTCTTTTCTTCTACCCTGCAGAGTTTGAAAGAGAAGTTTTAAGAATCTCTTTCCTCCAGAAAATAAGGGTTTGCTTTGATCTCTCTTGAAAATCTTCTCCTCCCCATGAGAAGAGTCCATAATGGTTGAAGAACACATGTTGAGCCAAGATTAGGGCTCTGATACCATTGTAATATCCCAAAATGGGAAAATCAACAATACATGCCTGAAAAAATGCATTTTTCAGAAGTATAAGAATTAAAAAAAAATGTAGCCCATGGATCCATTAGATATGACATTATATCAACCACACGTGAAAGGAAATAAGAAACAAATGTCTTTTGCCTAGCTAAACAGGCCTCCCATGCTCAAAACATCTTAAAAATGATGAAACCCCAAGACTACTACAACACACAAATTACTGCATAAAGTGACTGTGAAGTATAATGAGGGTTTTACTCAAAAATATAGAGACAAAACATATTTACTCATATACTAATCAATAATTATCAAAAACAAAGATCTAGTCTCTTTTACATAGACCCAAGATGACCCGACAAGGGTTTCTTGACATAAATGATATACATGAAATAAATGCTACAGATCTATGGCTGAATCACGGTATATAGCTGAAGATTTGCATAAAAATGGATGAAAATGAAAAGAAATGGCTGTAGAATCTCCTACTAGCTTTCTGGGAAAAAGGCTGGTCCTCCTCCTGGGAAACTAGCTCATAAAAGTGGGGTTTTAACCCCTCCCACTGCAACACCTTAAGAAATAACGTAGTTTCTGGAAGGGACTGCGTTGTTGCTAAAGGTAACTACTTGGCCTAACACCAAATACTGGAAAATTCAGCTCAGAAATCTCCTCTTATATTTCTTAAACAAGATCTCCAAGAAAGAGTAGGGAATCCACGCATAAGAAAACCCTTGCACTAAACAGTGCAACAAACTTAGCTAAACAGCCAAAGAATGCAAGAATTCTAAACATACCACATTAAAAATATAATCTTCAATCATGCTCCATATGGTTTCCATCCCCTCCATTATATAGTTGATGAGCTTCCTCACCAAGGGTCCCACCCCATTATGAGGTTGCTTCCATGCAAAGGCTCCTCCACCAAAATTAGGTTGTCTCCATTAGTCTTGCTCATATATTTATAGCTCTGTTTTATTTATTCAATATTGACTGGATCAATCTTGACTGGATCAACTTTTATTAGATCATCATGCCTTGTCTCCTTTTACACTCAAGGTATCTTCATTTTGACTAGCTAGATTGATCTTCATTCACATTGAGTTGTCTTTATTTAGGATCCACTCCTCATATAAAAATGTTGTTGAATTGGTCAAACTTGAATTTTTCCACACATTTTAGACCCTATTCACACATATGGATGCTTGATCTGGCTATTACATGATCCATTTTCACATTATGAGGGATTTTATTCCTACTTAAGCAACTTATGAGCCTCCTTGCCCATTTATTCATCTAACTAGATTTTAAAGAAAAATCAATATTCCTATTAGCTTCATTCTAATTTAGGAATATTACAAGCCAATTTTCAGATGGTGGTCATGAAGAGAGTAGTTGGACACTTGGGAAAATTCCAAGTTCGAAACCTTGAGCTTCAAGAGACCCAGGTGGAAAATGCAGACTATCAGGATGGGTTCCTTGAGTTCCTTCAGGGGATGGGCGAACTGAATTTGAAAATTCAACCACGATGACATTTTGATAAGATCAATCAAAGGATAAATGAATTATTTTTGAGAAATTAAATTTTATAATTAACAATTCATGATGAGGCAAAGGAGCACGACACGAGTAGGATGTTTTTGTGGGCAGTAAATTTTAGAATTAAACAAAATAAATAAAAAATGGTAATCTAGGAAAATCGGATTACCAAGTATACGTGAACTGAAATATACAACTTGGAAAACCAAGGACTTGATGTACGGAAACCCATCTCCCTGAATGTTGTGTTTGGTGTATCATGTCTACTAGGCGGAAGACTTGGTTACATATGGTCCCTTTGCAACCTAGCGGGGTCTCCCAAAATATACATGATGGTACGTGTGAGCTCAGTCCATAGTAGTATTGTCTAATGTGTAACCATTCGATGAGAGTGTCCCCATATATTTACCATGCGTGGAGCATAGTCCTATATACTTCCATACGTGGGACAGGATATCACCCCCAGGATGCAACATAGTTTGTTAGCGACAGAAGCTACATTTAAAAACACTAGAACACATTTATAACCTAGATGTCTAGATGTTTGTGTTAATTCCAAATGCTCCTTAGGTTAATTGAGGTTAATTTTAATGTTGATCTTTAATTAATTTTAGATTTTGAGCTCAAAACGATGTCACCTGAATTCCTAAGATGCAGCTATATGAGAAAAGGATTATTTTTAATTTAATGAAAACTAAACTAATAATGGAATATATCGCAAAGTGTAATTCATAAATCAAAATGTAGCAAACAAAATGCCCCACAACTAGCTTTCCATTTTCACTTTTCGAAATGCAATTTCTAAAAATTAAGGATGAATTCACTTTCAATATCCCAACTACAACTCATTCAAAAGTAAAATGATTTATACTTTCACTAAGGTGCACTTAAATAAAATTATATTTTTATTTTTTCACTTCAAATGATGAAATTCACTTGATGTAGCTAATGCATTTTTAAGTTTTCATTTATTGAAAAAATGAAATCTATTTCCAATAAGAAATTCCAAAAAATATCCTTTCAATGCAAGTGATCCGGACTTATGTAGGAACGCAATAAAATACATAAATACACATAAACGCAAAGATGCATTAGAAATAAAACTTCATTTCATTAATATCAAATAACTGAAATATGCTTATAGACGGAATGGAAATAAACTAGCTAGCGCGTCAATAGATTATCTCTAAGAAGAGATGTGGCGACTACATGTCTTTGAACTATGTTAAAATGAGGCTCAAGGGCCTTCTTATTATTTAACAACATAGGAAAACCCTAAACAACCAAAACCCTAACCTGAGGAGATGAAACATCAAGATTTCGTGGGTCCCGTTGGGGTTAGTTGGGCAGCGAACTTCCCGAGGTCGTAACTTGGCCATATTATCTCTATTTGGTGCGTATGATATATCATCGGAAATATCTCTTCGATTAATACAATTTTTTCCCAATCCCATGTAATAGCGGACCTAAAAAAATGTCGTTTAGGGGATCAAAACTGCTCCCGAACTTCAGGACCCAAAAAAATGCTAAAAATAGTAAATGATGCTATAAAAAATGAAATTGATGAAATTGACTGGAGTATAGGTGGAATAGGTGGGTGGCCACCAATATCCACCTGGATCAGCAAGTAACCTTATGCACTTAAAAAGTAATTTATGAAATGAAAACTAAAAGGATGCAAAACCCGATCTCTTTAAAAAGGCAGAAATTTTACCATTGTTCTATAGCACAGAATCAGTATTTTTGAATGATGAAAGTAGTAAAAAGAGTTTTTAGTTGACCTAAAACAAAAATACCCTATCTAAACACAAAATTGACCACTTAAATCAAAATACCAATTTTCACTTTCCCAAGAGATTGAAAACACTCAAAGAAAGAAATAATGCAATCAAAGCAAAGAAAATATTTTAGGGATCAAGGCACACTAAGGATTTTCCAGCAAAAAACCTAAAAATGTATACTTTCTAAGACTAGCACAAACCTCTAATTAGCACTAGTGGTCTGTAGCGCAACTATTCCAGTAAACACCAGTGCTGGCAGTGCGATTATGTCTATTAAAAAGTGCAGTAAGTAAGGAAAATAGGGATAAAAAAATCAATTCTTAAGGAAAACCTTTATACTTAATACCTTAAAACACTTACAAGCTAGAATACTGACTGCAAAAAAACCACACAAGCTGTCGCTCAAAGGTTGGCCAAATTAATCATGGAGACAAAAAACGAAAAGTGAGTGAAAAGGGTATAGGCTCCCCAAAAGAGTCGCCAATTTGTTATGAAAGCAATCCCTTATTTGGAAAGAAGCGATACCTCTAGCCCAAAGAGTGGGTATAGTAACAACCGTGACAAAGAATGCAACATTTCCTAGTTTAACATATAAATAACATGAGAGAGGGAGATGTCTGACATCACTCCTTTACGATCGCTTTCTCGATGTTGATGTTGATCCTTTTACTTCCAGGATCGCTCCTCGCTATACCTTTTGTGTTCGAATATTTGCAAGAAAGATCATATGACAACAAACAAAAGAGACACAACATAAATATATTTCGAACTAAACCATATGAAAAATCATGGAGTATCATAATAAATGATTTAATATTAACAAATTCATGGAAAGAAAAACACACTTTGTATTATTAAGTAAACAAAGGGAAGCTTACGACTGGTAACTTTATTTTGGAGGCCTCCTTCGGAATGGAAATCCAAGTCCAATCCAAACTCTTCAATCTCTTCTCCTTTCTTGTCAAATCAACAACATATAGGTGAAATCAGGCAAAAGAATGGCAACTCGCAATGCCCAACCAAGAATCACTAGCATGGAAGTCTTTTATAGCATATTTGGAGAGGTTATGGACCCACAAATGAGGGGGAAAGTCCTTATCTCAAAAAGGAAAATATTTGGAGATAAGATAAAAGGTTCAAAATGGGAGAATTCAGCTATATCCTCAACCAACAAGTACCAGACTTCCATTCTTGACAGTTCTAGAGGACAAAGCTTTTGCTACATTTTTGGAGAACCTGCCTGAAGAGAACCAATGAAACTTTACTGTTGCATTCCCACGCTGCCAGTGATTTTCAAAGGTTAGAGACAGGGTGACAAGCGTGAGGATGTTTAGGGGAGAACCATGTTGGGCTTGCAAATTAAGGTTTTTTACAAACTTTTGCAGAAAGGCTTCAAGGCATTTCTCTTTTAGGTCTTCAGGGATATTTTAAGCATGTTATCCAAGATGAATTAGTTTTCAAAGCTTTTTTCACTTTGTGACGTTCGTGGCACGAGTGACACAAAAGAAGACACTTAGGATAAAAACTGAGGAATGAGACAAAATATTGAATAACAAAAGAAGATTAATGTGTTTAGGACAAATAATGGTGGAGAGTTTTGCAAGAAGAAATTTGAAGAGTTATGTAAGAAGTGTGGTATAGCACAACAAAAGACTACTCCATAAACACCTCTCCAAAATAGTGTTGAAGAAAGAATGAACATGATGTTGATGGAAAAGGAAAGAAGCATGCTCAGTGGTGGCTATATTAGAGCAGGAAATTTAGGCAGTGGTAGTAGATATTGCATGTTACTTGGTTAATGGATCACCTTCATCAACGTTGGAGGATAAGATTCCACATGAGGTATGGACTATTAAGAAACTGTATTTCACATCTAAGGGTATTTGGATGTTGTTATTATGACATCCCCCACTGAGTTGGGATGTCTAATGATAAAGAGCTCATTCTACAAAGAAAATATAACAAGGACCGCATGGATTGTCAAATGCCCCTTTTCCACCTATCTGAACCCTTAAAAGGGCTAAAAATCCACTTTTCCACTTTGAAAATGCTCATTTTAAAATATCGGGCCTCTAAGCGCCTTTCGGCTTAAGCCCTCCACCCTCATTTCTCATATAACCCCATTTTATGACCGACAGATAAAAGTCCTTAAGCCCTCTTCGGCCATCGGACTTCACTGATTCCCAAATCCATTCATTTTCTCTTTTGATTCACCGTTGAGGTCCATCTATGCCGAAGAGATCCTGACCGTCGATCTCCACAGATCTTACGGCCATCGCGCATCACCTTCCCATCGCACATCACACTTCGCTTCATCCAAATTTCTAGTCCTTGAACTCATTTTCCACCGATGTGCGAAACTCCGATGCGATTTGAACCGTTGATCTCCTTCCGCAAATCTAACGGTCATCGCTCCATTTCATGGCCCCCATCCATCGCACATTGCACATCGCCGTTTCAATCCGCCTTTTAGATTTCTCCACCGATGTGCGATACCCCGATGCGATCCTGACTGTTGATCTCCTTCCGCAGATCCAATGGTCATCGCTCTGTCGCACATCGCGCATCGCTCTTCCCCATTTCCATCCACCTATTATATTTTTCCATCGATATGCTGATCCCCAATGTAATTCCGACCGTTGATCTCTCCCAGATCCAATGGCCTCTGCTCCGTCACCCTTTTCCTTCCCATCGACATCGCACATCGGCAATTCCTTTTTCCACTTCCCAAATATTTTGTCCCCCACCTATGCGATTTCCTGATCACATATCCATTGTCCGATCAACCCCGATCTACGACACATATTCACTGCGGAGGCACCCAACCATAGTGGCCCGTGTTCCTCAGTGCCCCCGTAGTTGACTCATTTGACTGCAGTAAATCTCCATCTAACGGTCCATATTCACTGCGGGGACATAGGCCAAGAATTTGATTCGTACCCCCAAGTTCCCCCGCAGTTGATCCCTACCATTGATCTCCATCATGATCGAACGACCCACATCACTCCCACTTTATAACCCCACAACTGATCATCCCACTACACGACAGGGTTGCTAACATCATCGCCGGTCCCACCCGACCACGGAAGCATGTCGTCGCGTTCATTTGCAACCGTTGATCTGGATTGCCCAGATCAAACGGATCTCATTCATCTTCGCATTAATTTAATCACACAAAATAATCATGTCGTTTCCACGTTAAATGGGTGGTTTTGTAAGGACATGTATCTCCCACCTAACAGTATCATGTTCATTTGGCCCATTACCACTTACCACTTCAACCCTGTGCAAAAACCACTCTGGTTTTCCGCAAAAACACCTTCTACACAATTTCACACCAAATAAAATTTACACATTGTTTTCACCATGGAAATGCTCCCGTTGCATTCCACTACCTCGACACTGCTCTTTCGCCTTCACCCGAGCCTTCTGAAGCAGTCAACCACTCATCACAGGATTTATTTAATTGGTTTATTGTCTGTGCAGGTCTTTCATGGAATTTTAAGTGTGTAGGCCCTCTCATAAGCCAATCATAGTGGCTTGAAGCTGAGGATGACGATCCTCACACCCAAGAAGTAGAGAAGAAAGATGAAGAGGTTCAGTTTCACGTCTTAGTCAATGGATCATGACCATTGGCCATCCTACAGGAACCTCCAACACAGAAGGCCAGTTCTTCCACTACTAGCAGTACTACACCCTCCAGTGCAATAGGCCACTCCTTCCCATGACTAACGGTATTGCCTTCGCCAGCAGTAGCAGGAGCTCTGCCTCATCAAGCATCAATGATTATGCATGACTAGGCCCGCATGGCCTTTTTTCCTTATGCTCTTTTCACTTTGTCATTTCGGGTGAAATCCTTATTTCACTCTTGCAGTTTTTACTTCCAGTTAGCATTTTGTTTACATTTCAGTTAGAAATGGATTTAGGCCTACGTTGTAAGATGATGAGAAGCAGTTTACCTCATCATCATTTCAGTTTTTGATTTAGACCTGCAACAACATACAATCACGAGGAGAAGATATTTTCCCAAAATATCTTCTCACGCATAGGAATCCATGGTTGTAAAAATAGGAAGCAAACACTAAGAAAAGGTTCCAGATTTTCCAAAGGACTCACTATTTCAAGTGTTTTGTATGTATGTTTTATGAATTTTGATAGTTGATGTTGAAGATCCCATAGGGAATCAGTAATAAGAAGCTTTGTTGGAATTGGGGATTCCGCTCTGGATGATTTACAATTTGTAACTCTTCTCTATGTTTTTA
Organism: Pinus albicaulis; assembly: GCA_034641835.2. Lineage (NCBI taxonomy): Eukaryota > Viridiplantae > Streptophyta > Pinopsida > Pinales > Pinaceae > Pinus > Pinus albicaulis. The sequence continues at coordinate 558,322,296 of CM076577.1, read as the reverse complement.
ATACAAATGTTCATTTCGCATCTCTCCACATTTCTTGTATCTATGCTCTGGAATGCGAGTGCTCCCATGTTTAAATGTGAATTTATCACTATATATACTCATGTTTACTCATCTATAGTGATTTAAATATAGCTCAGGTAGGATACTTTGTTTCATTTTCCATCTCTTCCATCGTTCTTCTGATATTAACTACAATGGATTCTTGTCTTTGAAATTGTATAGATATATGGATTCTTATCTCTGCATAAGCCCAGTATATATGGATTCTTATCCTTGAATAAGCCCGATTATAGTTAATATATTACTACATCTTCTACCACAGTCATCGCCCACATATTACTTGATATCTGTGTGTTCATTTTAGAAGTTGACCCCCTTTACAACATTCGATCTTAAAGCTATCTGATGCATTTACTTATTGAATTTTATACTCAGTTTCTGTAGTTTTCATAGTTGTTGTGTTTAACTTTGGGGTCTTGGTTCCACCCTTATTAAAACCATTCTTCTGAGTGAATATAGCATGAGAGCCTATCATTTTCAATTTCAATCAGTTGAGTCATATGCTCCTTTCATTTAAGATGTCCTAGGCACTGGTATTTATACAACTCAAGGCTGTCTCTAGGAGCTACAACATCTTTCTGGCACCATTGCCAGGGAAAGAATTTGAAAAGCTAAATCCCTAGGCCTCGACAAATATTTGTCCACCCTTCAAAATAGGTGAGCAGGAAGGGTTGGGAGTTGTATATCCCTCACCTTGGTGACTCCACTATCATTCAAAGGATAAATCTATTTGTAGTCCTGACTTCCCGAAAGCCACACTTGAGGTCAGATACATCCCAGTTGAGAACACCTTCAGTGTCTGACCCAGAGAATATTTTTCACAAGAGAGGTTGGAGAGAAAGAAAATCAACTTATACAAATATTTGGAGATTCTCCCTAGAATATTCTCCATCCTCCTCTCAATTATCTCAAGATAAAGGTCCTGATTCTACTGCAAGAACCCTTGATTATACTTCTGATAACCCGTCCCTGGAAAATATTGAAGTAAAATATGAGGCCGAATCTGTAGATACCAAAAGTTTCTTTCTACATACCACTCTCGAAGTAGAAGAAGTTAAAGAAGTTACAGAGGTTTCCGCTGCTCATATTCCAACATTTCAATCAACCCCTCAAGCCTCTGTTCAATATATCCCCATTTTCATACATACATCTCTTCCACCACCTCCTCTTACACATCAAACTCTCCTGCCACCTCCACAACCTCCGATGGTTGTTCCTGGCTTCCTACTGAACAAATATGCCTCACTGGCATTGCCTCAGATCCTGAATGACATGCCTCAGGATTACTTAAAGATCCTACTTTTCTTCGATGGAGAAAATGATACTGAAGCTCAGAAACACTTGGAAGTTTTCTGCGCCTTCGTAGATAATTTAAATGTTGAATATCTCGATGTGGTGTTTAGATTGTTTGTCCATTCCCTAGATGGAGAGGCCATAAAATGGTTCAAGACCTTGGGGGACAGCTCCATTAATAACTGGGAGGAAATGGAAAATGCCTTCACTAGGAAATGGGGAGAAAAGAAGGATCATGGATACTGTCTCACGGAATTTGATTCTTTAAAGAAGAGACATAACGAAGAAATTTCTGAGTTTATTAAGAGATTTAATAAACTATATACCAGCCTGCCTACAGAAATGAAGCTACACCAGATCGCTGCTAAAGTGGTGTTTGTAGCAGCCTTTGAGTCAGAATTCGGTTTCACCCTAAGGGAGAGGAAGTCTGCTACTTTGGATCAGGCTCAGACCGATGCTCTAGAAGTCGAAGCTAACTTCACTTCTACTAGAAAGTCTAGGGGGAGGCTGGACCATGATGCTAGATGGAGAGGGAAAGAAGAAGCATATACCTATGGTTAAGATAGAGAGGTAGCAGATTACAAAATAGAGGAGATGAGAAAAATGATCAAGAACCTTTCGAGCAAGCTGGTGAAGCTTGAGCTCGAGGCAAAAAACTCATCCTCCAAGCCATTCCAAGCTGCTCCAAACAAGGGTTATAACCCTCAATACAGAAAGCCTCCTTTGCAAATATTACAAAGAGATTGGAAGGAGCAGCAAGACCACATACAACCCCCACTGTATATATAAGGGCAGATGGATGGCCCTACCGAAGACATCCCCGATGGGAAAGATGATCAATATCTTGCTTACTTAAATGGTGATGAAGTTGAGTCTTCTTTGCAAGAAAGTGAAGGAGTGGAGCTTTCCTTGCAAGAAGAAGAAGAAAAAACGAGCGCTACTGAAGATCCAAAGATCGATGATTACTGTAAGCAATTCGTGGACTTCATGCAGGCACAGTTCAATAGAAAATATGATCTCAGGTCCTCTAGAAAGAGAACCTGCACATAAGAACAAGAAGAATATATGCCTCAAAAGGAGACAATTGTTCAGAAATTCGGAGATACAGGCAAGAGACCGATAACTAAACCTTTAATTTCTAATGAATCTATTCCTTCCTCTTCTAAGTTTGCCTCTAATTCAAATACAAAATTCAAGGCTATTTTAAAGGAAGAAAAACCTCCAGCTGAGAATAAAGAGTGAAAGGAAAGTCTCATAGAGAAGTCTCCCTGTGCTTTTAATATTAAAAAAGAACTGGAAAAAGTTAAAATCTCAGTCCCCCTGACTGAACTACTGAAACAACCAGTCTACCAATCTCAAGTGTCTTCTTTCATGCTTCCTCAAGGAGCATCCCCAATCCCAGATAGTTTAAACCTTCAGGAAAAAAGGCCTATGGTCATGTTCGGTCCTCATGTCGAGGAGTTAGATGCTGCGACTCCTCCCTTCTATGTCTCCTTAGTAATTCATGACCTGTTATTACATAACTGTATGCTGGATTCTAGAGTGTCTCATAACCTCCTGCCACTGTCAATGATGGAACAATTGGGGCTACAGATCACTCACCCATATAAATATCTCTACTCTTTTGATTCTAAAAGAGTCAAATGTCTGGGGATGATCAAGGATTTGGTGGTAAATCTGGCCCAAATCCCACCTAAGAGCATAGTAATGGACATAGTAGTGGCTGAAATCCTAGCTCAGTTTGGGATGTTGTTATCAAGATCATGGGGTACAAAAATCGGAGGATTTATAAAGCTGGACCTGACCTATGCACCCATCCCTTTGTTTGGAGGTCAAGAAAGGATATTATACGGGGAAACAAGGTTTGTGAAGATGGTCACTAAAGCTGATAATTCAGTAAATTCACCAGTGTACAAAAAAGAGGGTGAGTTTTATTGCCTAATGCTTGAAGAAGACCAATATTATTTGCAGGAGCCATCTTTCTGTCAAATAAAGACTGAGCATTTTTCAAGTAATGAACAAAGTGGGGTTCGGACCTTGCACTTTGATGGAGCCAACTCAAAGGAAGAGAATGGAGCTGGGGTTCTCCTGATCTCCCCTACTGGACAACTGGTCCCATTATCTTTGAAATTGGAATACGAAGCCACGAATGACATGGTTGAATATGAAGCATTGCTCCTGGGTCTACAAAAAACAAAGAATACGAATATTCAGGGCTTGAAGGTTCTGGGAGATTCAGAACTGGTAGTGAGACAAGTAAGAAATCAATGTTAGGCTAACCACCCATGATTGAGGGCCTACATAAATGAGGTATGGGACTTGGTAGAGAATTTCTTCTTAGAATTTAATATTCAATTCATGCCAAGAGACCAGAACAGAATGGCGAACTCTCTTGCAGTAGCTGCAAGCACTTTTCGGCCACCTCAGAACCCCCTCCTAAGGTATGAAATAGAAGTTCGCTACCGTCTCTCCATCCATGACAATGTCAAGCACTGGCAGGTGTTTGAAGATGAAGAGCAAGTGAGAAGATTCATGGAGATTGTTGGGGAATTCTCAAATATGGACATAGATGGTGGTGATTAGGAGACTGAGGACCTTCCTCAGAAGAAATGGCAGGATACCATGGCTGGGCACAAGATGTTGCAACTCAAATGGAATGTGATACCCAGAGGACTGGTTCCCATGGAGAGCTTGTTCGATAAGAATGATGTCCCCATCACGCCAAACAAGATTGTTGAAGAAAATCAGGTAGATGACCTGAACCTTGGCACGGAGACCGATCCCAAGATTGTGAAATTGTCTAATAAGGTACCTAAATAATAAAAGGAGAAATATCAAAAGCTATTTCAGACATATAAATATGTCTTTGCCTGGTCCTATCAAGATTTGAAGACCTTTGATATTAGCATTATCCAGCACAAGATTCCATTAAAGGGAGATGCTAAGACACAAAAATAAAAATTAAGGCAGAACAATCCTTTACTCCTTCCTTCCATAGAAAAGGAAATCAAGAAACTGCTGAAGGCTAAGATTATTGTGCCATTAAGATATTTTGAATGGGTGGCTAACTTGGTCCTAGTCCGAAAGAAGAATGGAGAAATAAGATTGTGTGTTGACTTTCAGAATCTGAACAGAGCATCTCTAAAAGATAATTATCCACTGCCCAAGATGGACCATATATTGCAGAAGGTAGTAGGATCTTCAATGATGTCTATGATGGATGACTTTTCTGGGTACAATCAAGTAGCAGTTCTTCTGGAGGATCAAAATAAAACCGCATTCACCACTCTTTGCGGAATGTTTATGTATGCTCGAATGCTGTTTGGATTGATCAATGCGGGGGCTAAATTTCAAAGAGATATGGATATTGTGTTTATGGGGGAACAAGACAAATTCGTGGTGGTCTACCTGGATGACATCACAGTCTTCTCAAAGGACGATGCTGAACATATATAGAACTTGCGTAGAACCTTTGACAAGTTTCACAGGTATGGATTTTCCTTAAACTCTCAAAAGTCTCTGTTTTCTTTAGAAGAGGGTAAACTATTGGAACATATTGTAACAAAGGTAGGGGTGAGAATTGACCTGAAGAGGGTAGAAGTTATTAATGGTATATCCTTTCCCATAAACAAGAAAGAGGTCCAAGTCTTTCTTGGACGTATCAAATTCCTAAGAAGATTCATAATGAACTATGCAGAGATATTATGATACATAACTGAGATGATAAAGAAGGATAATGCAGTAAAATGGTCTCTTGAGTCATGGGAAGCTTTTAACAGAATAAAAAATGCTTTCGCAAAAGCCCCAGTGTTGGCCGGACTGGATTATGCGAAACCCTTCATGATATTTTCATTTTCATCTCCCCACACTCTCACAGAAGTATTATTGCAGAAGAACTAGGAGGGGCATGAGAAACCTATCGCCTTCTTCAGCCAAGTGCTTCGCGACGTTGAGATAAAATATAAAATCCTAGAGAAACAGGCTTATGCAATGGTCAAAGCCCTGAAGGCTTTTCAGCTGTATGTGTTGCAGTCATATATAATTGAATTTGTACCCACATTGGCTGTAAAATACATCTTGATTCAGGGGGATAGTGAAGGAAAGAGAGGAAAATGGATAGCAAAAATACAGGAGTATGAGTTGGAGATATGCCCCACTAAGCTAATAAAGGGAAATGGATTAGCCAAGATCCTTTCCGAATCAAACTGCCAGGCTTTGGGGATAAATTTATCTATGGTGGCCAATGAAGAGTCTGGGAGAGAAGATGAGAAGTGTGGAATAGAAACTGCTACACAAAAGACCCATTGAAGTACCTTCTCAGTCCATGGTACAAAGAAATTGTAGAGTACCTCTTGACTCTTAGATGTCCTCCAAGCTGCGACAAGACAAAGTATAGAACGCTGAGGCTAAAATCTCAGAAGTTCATCATAGAAAATGGTTCTTTATACTGGAGAGACCCATCAGGCATACTACTTTTATGTCTCACGGAGAATGAAGTAGAAGAAGTGATGGCGTAATTCCACGAGGGCATATCTGGTGGCCACTACAGCTGGAGCACCACGACACACAAGATTCTGAAGGCAGGATTTTTCTGGCCAAAACTTTTCGGGGTGTTTATGCTCAGGTGAGGGCCTGTGAAAAATGTCAGAAATTTGCTGAAATGTAGAAGTTCGCACCTTTGCCTATGATCCCGGTACACATAGAAGAACCTTTCCAACAGTGGGGAATTTATTTCATTGGTGAAATTCATCTTGCCTCAAGTGGGAAACACAATTGGATATTAACAACCACTGATTACTTCAATAAATGGGTAGAGGCTATGCCAACAAGGAATGCTACAAACATAGTGGTGATCAAGTTTCTGGAAGATAACATTATCTCAAGGTTTGGCTGCCCTACTAAGATTGTCACAGATAATGCTCAGGATTTTAAGTCTTCCAAATTTATCAGTTTTTGCCAACAGTATAATATTGTATTAGAGTAGTCTACTGCATATTACCCGCAAGGGAATGGATTGGAAGAATCCTCAAAAAAAACTTTGGTGAGGGCGCTGAAAAAGTCCACAAATGAAAACCAGAAGAAATTGGATTCACAGCTTAAGTTTGCACTATGGGAAAAAATAATCACTAGTAAGAGGTCAACAGGAAAATCCCCATATGAACTGGTTTATGGTAGAGCAGAATTTTTCCTGATATAGTTAGCCTTACCTGTGGCTAGGTTCATGTAGGATTTTCAAGAGGAACCAAACGATCTCACTAGAAGGATGAATTAGTTAGTAGAGCTGGAGGAGAATCAAAGTCAAGTAAATAAGAGGCTGACTGAATACCAAGAGAAAATGAAAGACCTGTTCAATCAACATGCTAAAGGTAAAGAGATGTAGGTCAGAGATCTGGTGCTAATATGGGACATAAGAAGGGCTGAGAAAAGAAATCATGGAAATTTCGATCCTCTATGGTTCAGACCTTTCAAAATTGCAGAAATCGGAGGAAACAATACTTTCAGACTGGAAAATTTGCAGGGCGATATGCTCGAAGCCCTTGTGAATGGGAAATTCTTAAAACCATTTTTCCAGTATTGATTCAGGCCGAAAGGTCTTCTGTATGATATTGTACAATATTTAGTTGATTTTATTTGGACGTTTGATGTTTTGGTTTATCATGAGGAAAGAAGAGAAGGCATCTAGGAGATTGTGTTCATAAGAAGGAGGCTAACAGATGGTCTGCATAGTTCTTGACGCATTCGAGGACAAACGGGTTGTCCCCAAGTGGAGCCAATGTTTTTATGACATGCCCCACTGAGCTGGGATGTCTAATGATAAAGAGCTCATTCTGCAAAGCAAATATAACAAGGACCGCATGGGCTGTCAAAAGCCCCTTTTCCAACTATCAGAACCCTTGAAAGGGCTAAAAATCCATGTTTCCGCTTTGAAAACGCTCATTTTAACATATCGGGCCTATAAGTGCCTTTCGGCTTAAGCCCTTGGTCCTCATTTCTCATATAACCCCATTTTATAACCGATGGCTAAAAGTCCTTAAGCCCTCTTCGGCCATTGGACTTCGCTGATTCCCAAATCCATTCATTTTCTCTTTTGATTCACTGCCGAGGTCCATCTATGCCGAAGAGATCTTGACCATCAATCTCTACAGATCCGATGGCCATCACACATCACCTTCCCATCGCACATCGCACTTCTCTTCATCCAAATTTCTAGTCCCTGAACTCATTTTCCGCCGATGTGCGAAACTCCAACACGATCTGAACCATTGATCTCCTTCTGCAGATCTAACGGTCATTGATCCATCATGTGGCCCCCATCCATCGCACATCACTGTTTCCATTTGCCTTTTATATTTCTCCGTCGATGTGTGATACCTCGATGCGATCGTAACTGTTGATCTCCTTCCGCTGATCCAACGGTCATCACTCCGTCGCACATTGCGCATTTCTCTTCCCTGTTTCCATCCGCCTATTATATTTTTCCACCAATATGCTGATCCCCCAATGTAATCTCGATAATTTATCTCTCCCAGATCCAACAGTCTCCACTCCGTTGCCCTTCGCCTTCCCATCGACATCGCACATCAGCAATTCCCTTTTCCACTCCCCAAACCTTTTGTCCCCCGCCGATGCGATTTCTTGATCGCATCTCCACCGTCCGATCAACCCTGATCTATGACACATATTCACTGCGGGGGCACTTGACCATATTGGCCCGTACTCCTCAGTGCCCCCGTAGCTGACTCCTTTGGTTGCGGTAAATCTCCATCTAACGGTCCATATTCACTGTGGGGGCACAGGCCAAGAATTTGATTCGTACCCCCAAGTGCCCCTACAGTTGATCTCAGCCATTAATCTCCATCATGATCCAACGGCCCACATCACTCCAACTTTATAACCCCACAATAAATCGTCCCAGTACACGACAAGGTTTCTGAAGTCATCGCCAGTCCAACCCGACCACGCAAGTACATACATCATGTTCATCTGCAGCTGTTGATCTTGATTGCCCAGATCAGAACGCTCTCATTCATCTTCGAGTTCATTTCATCACATAACACAATCGTGTTATTTCCACGCGAAATGGGAAGTTTTTTAAAGACACGCATCGCCTACCTAACTGTATTGCGTTCATTTGGCCCATTACCGTTTACCACTTCAACCTTGTGCGAAAACCACTCCAGTTTTACACAAAACCACCTTCTACACAATTTCACACCAAATCAAATTTACAGGTTGTTTTCACCATGGAAATGCTCCTGCTGCATTCCAATGCCTACACACTGCTCTTCCACCTTCACCCGAGCGTTCTGAAGTAGTCAACCACTCATCGCAGGATTTATTTAATTGGTTTAATGTCTGTGTAGGTCTTTCATGGAATTTTAAGTGTGCAAGCCCTCTCATAAGCCAATCACAGTGGCTTGAAGTTGAGGATGATGATCCTCACGCCCAAGAAGTAGAGAAGAAAGATTAAGAGGTTCAGTTTCACGTCTTAGTCAATGGATCATGACCATTGGCCATCCTACAGGAACCTCCAGCACAGAAGGCTAGTTCTTCCACTACTAGCAGTACTGCACCCTCCAGTGAAGTAGGCCACGCCTTCCCATGACTAATGGTATTTCCTTCACCAGCAGCAGCAAGAGCTCCACCTCATTAAGCAATGATGATTATGCATGACTAGGCTCGTGTGGCCTTTTTTCCTTATGCTCTTTTCACTTTGTCATTTCGAGTGAAATCCTTATTTCACTCTTGCAGTTTTTACTTCCAATTAGCATTTTGTTTACATTTCAGTTAGAAATGGCTTTAGGCCTGCGTTGTAAGATGATGAGAGGAAATTTACCTCATCATCATTTTAGTTTTTGATTTAGACCTACAACAACATAAAAGCACGAGAAGAAGATATTTTCCCAAAATATCTTCTCATGCATAGGAATCAGTGGTTGTAAAAAACAGGAAGCAAGCACTAAGAAAAGGTTCCAGATTTTCCAAAGGACTCACTAGTTCAAGTGTTCTATATGTATGTTGTATGAATTTTGATATTTGATGTTGAAGATCCTGTAGGGGCTCAGTAATAAGAAGCTTTGTTGGAATTGGGGATTCCGCTCTGGATGATTTACAATTTGTAACTCTTCTCTATGTTTTTAATACAAATGTTCATTTCGCATTTGTCCACATTTATTGTTTCTATGCTCTGGAATTGAAGTGCTTCCATGTTTAAATGTGAATTTATCGCTACAGATACTCATGTTTACTCATCTATAGCACTTTAAATATAGCTTAGGTAGGATACTTTGCGTCATTTTCCATCTCTTCCATCGTTCTCCTGATATTAATTACAATGGATTCTTGTCTTTGAAATTTTCTAGATATGTGGATTCTTATCTCTGCATAAGCCCAATATATATGGATACTCATCCCTGAATAAGCCTAGTTATAGTTAATGTCTCACTACATCTTCTGCCACAGTCATCGCCCACATATTACTTGATATCTGTGTGTTCATTTTAGAAGTCACCCCCCTTTACAAAATTCTGTCGTAAAGTTTCCTGATGCATTTACTTATTGAAGTTTATACTCAGTTTTTGCAGTTTTCATAGTTGTTGTGTTTAACTTTGGGGTCTTAGTTCCACCCTTATTAAAACCATTCATCTGAGTGACCATAGCATGAGAGCCTAACATTGTCAACTGCAATCAGTTGAGTCATATGCTCCTTTCATTTAAGGTGTCCTAGGCACTGGTCTTTATACAACTCAAGGCTGTCTCTAGGAGCTAGAACAGATGTGATGCATATGTACATGTTCCAAAGGAGAAAAGAAACAAGTTGGATAGTAAATCTGAATGGTCCATATTTATTGGGTATAAGGATGGTTTAAAAGGTTATAATATTTGGAACCCAAAAATAAGGAAGGTTGTGTACAAATGAGATGTGGTGTTTAGAGAGGTGAAGGATGTTATTAAACAAGAAGTCATATAGAGTTTGAACTGAAGGAGGAAGAATCAAACTCTACAGCATAAAAAGAATCAAAAGAAGAAGAGCTACAAGCTCCAATTTTGAGAAGATGAGCTCGAGAGAGAAGGAAACCAAAGAGGTATATTCCATCTTCTTTTTGTTCAAAATTGTATTTATTTATTTCTAATGATTATCCCAAAGATTTAAGTGAGGAAGTTGTTACACAAAATTTTGTCATTGTCCCTGCAATTTCCATCCTGCACATTGGAGGATCATTTCTATGACTAATAAGAAGTTTCATGCCTTACAAATACCATCATTGCATCCCTTGCCATGAGGAAAACATTCCTTCTGTTGACAATTTTTTGAGTAGACCATCAAAAACACATGTTTTTTCCTTGGAGCTAGTAGACTGTTATGTCCTTGTCCTAATGAGGAAGATTAACACTAGGCCCCATGCCCATTGGTGCTCTGTCCCAGTGATATACCTGCGCCAACGTGTTTATGGAATTTTTTTTAAATATAAAGGCGAATTTTCTATCCTATCAACTTCATGGACGAGTCATCTGGAGTGGTTTGAATGAATAACCATGACCCCCCTCCTTTGGCCTCTTATTTCCACCTTTTGGGGAAACCTCCCAAAGGATAAGGCCTCCCTTCCACCATTGTAGGGATCCAAACCTCCTCCTCTCCCTCTATAAATAAAGCTATCTCCGATTGATGCACTAGCTGAACATATTATAGCTGAAAGGCTGAAGAGAATTCCTGAACATTTCGCTAGAGAGATAGAACAAAGAAAGAGACCTTTTTCGAGAGAGCTTTGGCTTGTGTCCTCACCTCGTCCAAATTCCCTGACGATCCTTTGAGACACACTTCAACTGAACCTCGCTGGAGGAGGCTGCGACATCAAGGCTCCAATTGTAACTCTTTCTTCTATTTACATATATACATGACTATTTTCTGGTTCCCCTCTTGTGTTAATTTTTTTTGTTTGATGCAATATGCTTAACCTTAATTGACTGGTTAGTTGATAATGAATGAAATCATTGTATTGTATGCTACTCTTGTTTGTTGATCTTCGTGCAAGTATCTGAGCACCGTTGCAAAAGGATTGTGACCCGTTGAGACAGAGATCAAGAGGCCACCACCACTAGAGTGACGACAGCGTTGGACTCCAGATAGGTCAATCTACCCTATCCTTTTCATTCATTAATTACAAACCTACACTTTAGCTTGTCTCTTTGTTGCTAGACCCACTCTAGGGCTAGAGGGATCGTCTCTATCCGTAGAGAGGATTTACCTTCCCAACAAATTGGCGACTCCACTGGGGATTAGTGTGAGTTTGTCGTTTCATTTCCCATTAGGAATTTTCCTTTTCAAGTCGACTTCGATCGTTTGCTTGCTTGTTTGTCTTTTTTGGCTTGTTTGATTGTCTGGAATCCTCTTGTTCAGCTCCAAAGTGTCAAGATTGACCTCTGATCACTAGTTTTTCCCTCCTCCCATAGTTATATGTCTTGGCACAAGTTTACCTTGAACATTCCCACCAATTGGCACTAGTTGCTTTTGTTGCAATAGTGCCAAACCCTATTTGGTGCAGATTAACGCCTCACAGTCGCGCTGAATCCTGTAGGATTTGGTTTGACCTCCTTGCTAAGTTTTTCGTCAGTTGTGCTTGACTCTGGCTTGTTTCTTGGTTTGAAATTGGTATTTTGGAGTTTTTTTTTTACTACTGTAGGATTTCTATTCTTAGTTGTTTGTCTATTCTCTCATCAGTGCAGTTCATAGCCCTAGGGTTTCTAGGTGTATTTCACTCATTGAGCATTTTGATTGAAGTTCGAGTATTTTTGGAATTGGTCAGTTCGACTCCCTGATCAGTTGTATTAGTCTTTCTTGATCCTTTGAGTTTTTGGTTTGTTGAACGATTACTTTTGTGCTTTCTTGGCTCTACGTCTCTTCGCTTCGAGCATAGATCACATTGCTCGTTTGGGTCATTTTGAAAGCTTTCACTTTGATTAAAAGAGTGCATCATTGGTTTGAGTATGTTTTTACGTCTGTATTGCTTTCGAATTATTAGTTTTGAGATCTCTACATTTATAGTGCTCTAAACAAGTGTTTGATTTGATTTTTTGTAATTAGTGAATTGTGTGCTTCATTCATTCAAAAAACAAAAAAAATGCATTTTTCCGTTTTCATTGAAAATGAAATGTTATTTTGCATAACTAGCGCTTGATGAACTAGGAAAGAGTTTTTCATTTTTCGTTTAGATTGTATTAGATGCATTAGAGGAATTCTTCATATGTTTTCATTGTTTGTTGCTTTATGAAAGATCTCTATCCTTCTCTTAGTTAGCATTCATCAAACAGAAAATGGTGTTCTATTGCATGTATCTTGCATTTAGGAAATTTTAGATCAAATTCAGTGGGGCCTTGAAATCAAAACATTAATTCAAGATCAACTGTAAAATTTATTCAACTAACCTAAGGAAGCATTGGAACCTAACGCAAACATTTTTAGAGGTCTAGGCTAGTGACATGTTTCGACATCGTTAAACCTAGTAGCTTTCGTTCGCTACCTGGATTTAGATAGCACTAGTACGGACTTGTGCTCTCTGTACGGTCACGTATATAAAGGGAGACCCTCATAGGTTCAAATAATTTATCCATAGGAAGCCGAGTGTGCCGCCGTGTAACCCTGATACACCGAACACAAAATTCGGGTAGACTACCTACATGTACATTAAGTCCTTGGTCATTTCTCTTTCATTTGATCACCAAGGTGTATATGGAAGTTCACGAAAACTTGGTACACCCTCTTGCTTAAGTCACGTGAGTAGTCATTTCAATATTTTCATGACTCAAAAAGAGAATAAATCATTGAGCACTTGCCCTTTCACGCTTGTTTAAAGTTGAAAGTGACTAGAGTCATCTTTTGTTTGTTTCTCGACTCTTAAAACATGAAACAACAAAGTTTTGTTCCAGTGTCATAAAATTAATTACCCACAATCACATTCCTGTTAAATTTTTTTCACTTGGCTTACTTTTCTATTTCCTTAGAGTTTGATCTTGAAGCCTTGAATTGGCTATCTCATTTTTCTTCCTGTGTTGAAATATTTTCACGGTGGGGGAACCACCAGTTTCGTCATCTTCTTCACTGCCTCCTAGTGGTAGTTCTTTTCCTGGCGTTTCTTTTAAAACCCCTTAGTCCACTAGGTCTGTCGAGCTTGCACATCCTATTCTCTCGATTTTTCAACCTCTCCCTACCCGATCTCCTCCTGAAGAGTCAGTTGAGTTCAATTGGCCTCCTCGGGCTGCTTGGTCTGGTTTTGGGAGTGAGGAAGAATTCCATCCTCTTTCTTTGGGATCACCACTTATAGCCACTACAATACCTCCTAGTCCTCATCATATTTTCAAAGATCTTACGGCTTCTTCAAACATGGATTCCTCAAGTCCTATTAGCAGTGAAGAAATGCCTGTTTCTACAGGGGAATATCAGCTTTTCCTAGAAGATCTCCCGCGTGTTTCTAATCAATATTCTCCTCCATCAATGTCACTTCCATCCAGTTATGGAACCTTGAGTCAGATTATTTCTGGTGTTGCATCCATAACACAATCTAGTAGCGCAACGCCTCCTAGGAGTTCAGTCCTTCCTTCGTTAGGACTATTGCCTTTAACACCTAGCTCATCAGTCACTATTACATCTTTCCCTGTCCGACCTATCATTTGTGTGGCTTCATCTGCACTGGTTGTTACACATCAGTCATCAGGATATTTTCACACTTGCAGGTCTATCTTTCTTCATCCCACGTGGCCTATCAATCCCGGCTCGGGCAAATCACAACCTCATGCTACGAAGGCCACACCTGATTCTAGTGTGGCTACGACTTCCTCTACTATTCCTAGCAGCCTTACTTTCAAATACTATCTATTGGATGTTCAACAATAGAACTCTCATGGTTCTCAGCAACCCCAAGCTCCTATCAATCCTCCACATCACTATGATGTCTATGGTAACCCCATATATTTGCCTCCTATCGATCCAAATCAGGCTGTTTATCTACCTCCGACTAATCCCTATTAGACCATCCCTCATCGAGGGCCAGTAATACAAGGGCAACCCTCAGGTCCGCAAGGACAAAACTTACAGGTTCAACCTTTAGTCTGGCAGCCCTACGGTCCTTCCGGTCAGCCTCAATATCAATATCAACCAGGAGCATCTTACGTTCCTGGGGGGAAATATATCCACCACAGGGACAACCTCTTGTGCAACAGCAACAGCCTTACATCCAGCAAGGCCAAAATTTTGTACAACAAGGACAACCCTATGATCCTGCTCTAGGTCAACCTAGTTATCAGGGACAACTTGGTCCATTGCAACCATCGAGCCAACCCCTTCCATAAGGGAAACCTAGTGGCCCCCAGTATCCAAGCCAACCTGCTCAACAAGGACAACCTGCTCAGTCTCAGCAACCAGTTCAACCTTCTCAACCCGCTCAACAGTCAGTTCAACATCTTCAACCATCCCAACAGCTGGTTCAACCTGTTCAACCAGGTCAGCAACCCATTCAACTTGCTCAGCAGGGTCCACCTACTCAACTGCAAGGCGCTACTTACCCTCCTTAAGGTCAATATCAGGTGGTATATAGTGCACCCCAAGGCTTCACTTATTGCCATCAAAATCAATCCCAGATGGTGTATAATCCACCTCAAGGAAATGTTTACATTCCACAACAGAATCCATATGTTTCTCAGCAAGGACCTCAATGGTATGCTCAGAATCAGTGTCTTGGTCCTCAACCCCAGTATGGGTAGAAATTTCAGGCTTATAACCCCTATGGTCAGAATCCTCCGAGACAAAACATATGGGGGTAGAATTTCTTGCAGACTAGGTGGAATGTTAACATGGGTCCTTACCAAAGACCTCCAATGCCTTTCAACCCTCAATTACCATTTCTTGCTACGTTAGAACTGCTAGATGTGTCAAAGTTAACGAACGATCTGATTCTTCATAACCCGTATTGGCCTCCCATTCCAACTAAGATACTTGGTGATTGTCCTAAGTTTGAGGGAAAGTTTGGAGAAGACCCCCAAGCACATGTTATGACCTACCACTTGTGGTGTTCCTCTAACTCTTGGGTTGACGATTCCATCCGACTTCGTATTTTCCAACGGACTCTTACTGGTGCCGCTGCAAAGTGGTACATTGAATTATCTTGTGGGATTTTTCAAGATTTTAACTCTTTAGCCATGGAATTTCTTACACATTTTCAGTTACCAGTTCGTTATGAGACCAGGACGCACCTACTCACATCCTTGAAATAGGACCGAGCTACTCATATCTCATATCATATTCATGAATCGAGGCGCCATCGTTGCTTGATCAAGTTTGATATTCCTGATCAACTTCTAACTGATTGGTTCAATACCCCATTTGTCAATCAAATCACTAAAGACATAGATATGGGGGCATGTGTAACCAAAAAATAGGCCATTTCTCATGCCTAGTACCTCGATCTTGTGTACTCTTAGTTTGGCATGTTGTATGATATCTTTCCTGATTCTCCTCGACCTTGAACTTCCAAAGCACTGGCGACACCATTTGTCGACAGTATCATCGGTTCCATGTCTCAGACTTCTCAGAAGTATTCTCCTTCAAATCCTCGGAAGAAAAAGTCTAATCCTTCCAATGATATTGCTTCTCAACCTACCCTGAATTCTGGTAAAACTGTGGAAGTCAATGCAGTTCAGGCCAATCTGGCGGTAAGACTTCCAAGGGAAAAAATAAGGTAAAGGTAAGACCAAAGCCGATACCCAAAAACCAGATTTTTCTAAACCTTGTGTTGATGATGGTTCATAGCGTAAGTCGAAGTACCCTTGTTTGATTTGTGATGAAGAGAATTACACCAAGGATTGTCGTTGACGAGCCGAAGTAAGTATATTTCTCAAAGGAACCCAGGGAACTACGACTATTCTCAAAGAACCTTTTCCATCACAGCAGACCTAGATGGTAGAGAAACCTTATTCCTCTGCCCCATTTGGCTCTCAGGTCTTCATGATGAATGGTTCTGCATCCTTTCTATCACTACTCGATCAAAATATTATACCGGATCATGTTAGGTAGCAGGAAAAGAGATCGCTAATGGTCCTCCTCCTCTACCTGCTTCTGGCCCTCTTTAGATTGAAAGGCCCAGTACTAAGCTCATTGTATGCCCACCTTCCAAAGGTGTACTCCGTAAGTATTCTTACAATCCCAATGCACGTGTTGCTTAACAGTATGGTATTGTTGAGGATCTGGCTCATGCGCCATATGCAATTTCTGCATTAGAAGTAATTCAGAGTTTTCTGTCTCAACAGAAGGCTTTGTTATTTGCAATCAGCAGGGTTGATCTTGTTGATTCTAGCCTTCTTGCTTTCGACTTGGAGAATTTCGTCCCACGAATATTGCACCAAATTGCGTTCATTATACAATTTGGTATTAATGGTATGAATATCCATAGGGCAGTTGTGGACGAGGGTGCGTCTACGTGCGTCATGTCATCTGCTTGCTGGAAAGCCATTGGTTCTCCAGCTCTGAATTCATCACCAAATTCCCTTGAATCATCTGATGGAAGGGAATATAAACCATTTCGTTTTCTCTCTAGTTTACTGATTACGTTAGAAGGGAAGACAGTCAATGTCGAGGTTGAATTAGTTTACGCCAAGCTCAATTACAATCTTCTCCTCTATCGTAGTTGGACTCACACCATGCTGTGCATTCTGTCCACTCTCTTTCATGTTTTGAAATTCCCTCACGAAGGATAGATTATTTATGTTGATCAGTTTTCATTATTCACTTCTTATTCCAGAACAATGTTCCGTATGTGGATCGAATTCCTATTCCCTACTAGAGTGTAGGGCTAGATCTCTTCAAAGATACTGCCCTCATGGGCATTTTTCCTCCTCCACCCAACACTGTTCAGATTAATATGATCTCTTGGTTTGACGACCCATGGATCATCCCTTCGCCTGAGCAGATCGATTCTTTCAGAGATTCAATTCCATTAAGCTTGATCGAGATAGACTATTGTGAACTTATTTAAGCTTCAGAGCCTCCGCCTTCTGATCATGCTCCTTTGAGCATGTCTCTTGACACTTATTCTCAATCCACTTGGCTCGGCGATTCATATTTTCCCGATCCTTTGAAAGATATATTTCCCTCCGATGAAGCCATCATGGAAACTATGTCTCTCTAGGATCTTCCGTGGGATGATAGTCATCATCGTTCCTCATTCATGCCTGGTCTCGGGGCTATGTCTATGTGTCTTGAGAGGTTTGCATCTCAGGTTCCTTCTCCTCCACTTCAAATGCCTATTCTAACACATGAAGTTTTTACTGAGGGTAACTTGATTAACATCATGCAAACGATGCCTATCGATATTTCCGTGAAACCGAGAATCGTCGAGAACATCAATATCTGGGTCAACTGTTCTTCAGATGAAGTTTAGGTTTATGCTAGCCATTTCCATGAGTTCGACAATGTATTTGCATGGTCCTACGAAAATATTCTCGATATCGATCCTAGTAAAGTGGTGCATGAGATTCCTACCTAACCTGGTTCGAAGCTTGTTCGTTAGCACCTTCGTCCTGTGCACCCTAGAAAGGCTACTGCCATTAAGGGTGAAGTTGAAAAACTTCTCAAAGATGGTTTTATCTATCCAATTCCCTTGACATAATGGGTGTCCAACATTGTCCCTGTAGATAAGAAGCAGGGTACCATTCGGTTCTGTGTTGATTATCATGACATAAACCAGGCCTGTCCCAAGGATAATTATCCTACTCCCTTTATTGATCAAATCATTGATGACTGTGCTGGGAGTGAGATATTTTCCCTCATGGATGGATTTTTTGGCTATAAATAGATTAAAATTCTCCCAAATGATTAACATAAGACTGCCTTTATCTATCCCTGGGTGATTTTGCATATAAGAAGCTGTCTTTTGGCTTGAAGAATTTTGGGGCCACATTTCAGTGTGCGATATCATATGCTTTCATGATATTAAACACATTGTTTAGCCTTATCTGGATGATATTCTGGCTCATTTAGCTAAATTTAAGGACCACCCTGACCATCTTCATCATATATTTCTTCGCTGTCGACGCTATAACATCCCGTTAAATTCACATAAACATGTCTTTTGCGTTGATTCTGGTAGACTCTTAGGTGTTATCATTTCTAAAGACAGGATTCGCCTCGATCCATTCAAATTTGAGGCTATCATTAATCTCCCCTCTCCATCCTCATTACATCAATTGCAGAGTCTATAGGGGAAGGCTAATTTTTTACACCGTTTTATACCTAATTATGCCGAAGTGGCTAAAGGATTCATGCGATTACTAAAGCAGGTCATCCCATTCCTTTGGGATGAGATTGCCCAGAATTATTTTGATGCTCTGAATACATTTCTTGTCAATGCTCCTCTTTTGCGTCCTCTAAACTATCATCGCGATTTTTCCCTCTATTCAGTCGCTGCTTTCAGCATGATTTCCATGGTTTTGGTGCAAGACGATGATGACGGTGATGAGAATGTTATTTACTACCTCTCTCGTAACCTTCTCAATCCTTAAACACGCTATGCACACATCGAGAAGTTAGTGTTAGCTACGGTTCAAGAAGTTCAAAGTTTTCATCATTACATTCTATTGTGTATTGTGACTGTGATTTCTGATTGAAACCCTATGGCCTATATATTGTCTCGACAATTTTTGGGGGGCAAGTAATCGAAGTGGATTTTCATCCTCCAAGAGTTTGATTTGGAATTTACTACTGCCAAGTCAAAGAAATCACTAGTCTTTGCCGATCTGATCTACTCCCTCCCCTTTGACTTCGCTCCATCTGGTTCTAAGGAATGCATTTTGAATGATTCACTTTTTCTGATTAGCACTCTCGATCCTTGGTACGGTGATATCATCATATATATTCAGACTTCTACCTTTAGATTTGAGTTGAGGAAGGATTCTCGCTGACGCATCCATCATCAATCTAAACCTTATCATATATTCAGAGATACACTCTACTACACCAGAGTAGATTCCATTCTTTGTCGGTGTTTGACTCTTGAGGAGGCTAAGAAAGCCCTAAATGATTGTCCTAGTGGTGCCTGTGGTGGTCACATGTCTGTTTGTGCCACTGCACAGAAGATTCTTCGTGCTGGGTATTTCTAGCCCACAATCATCAAGGACTACATTGTTACTATTCATAAATGTCATGATTGCCATATTTATCAGCACAAGATGCGCGCGCCGCCTTCACATCTCCACCCTGTCATTACCGTTGGTCCCTTTTCGAAGTGGGGCATTGACTTTATGATGTGTAACCCTCACTCGGTCAGGAGGCATGCTTATATCATCATAGCCGTTGACTACTTAACTAAATAGGCCGAAACAATGCCTACACTTATGGCTGATGGTAAGACAACAACTCAGTTCATATTCAATCACATCATTTATAGGTTTGGTGTCCCTCAAGCCATCATTACCGATCATGGTTCCCATGTTCGGCATTATATGGTGGCAGAGTTGACTTCCAAGTTGGGTCTGCGTCACAACAGCTCAATGCCATGTTATCCTCAAGCCAATGGCCAGGTTGAAGCTGTGAATAAATTTCTTGTCACCATGCTTCAACGTACGATTGGGATGCACAAATCCAACTAGCATATCATGTTATTTTTAGCTCTTTGGGCATACCAAACCTCAGTTAAGGACACGACCAGATTCACTCCATTTCAGCTTGTTTATGGTCTGGAAGCTACCCTTCTGATTGAGTGTGAAATACCTTTGCTCAAGTTGGCTGTTGAATTGTTGTCAAACACTTCACCAGAAGAAGAGTGTCTTCTCTACTTAGAAAGGCTGGATGAAACTCGTCGCTTTTCTACTTTGGTCATCGAGGCACAAAAGAAGCGAGTAAAAGCCCATTTTGACGAATGGTTTCCCCTCGCTCTTTCGTAGAAGGAGACCTCGTCCTCCCATATGACCAAGCTCATGATAAGCTAGGGGTAGGAAAATTTCGACCCATGTGGCATGGGCCATACATTGTTAAATGTGTCTTGCGTAATGGGGTCTATGAGCTCATTGATTACGAAGGTCATCCTCTGGATCAACCCAAAAATGGGTTGTATCTCAAAAAATATTATGCATGAGTCATTCATGCATGTTTTGTGTACATAGGTGTTCTTTTCATTTTTGTGCATTTTTGGCTTGGTGTGCTTTGCGAGCGTTTTCCTGCATATTGGGTCGTTGCTTATTGTGTAGATGTTTATTACCCCTTTTGTTAGTTTTGCGGATGGTGCTTCCCACAGTACCTGGAACTTGTCTTTGGCATCCTGAATGACTTATGATCTTTTGTTGAGTTGATAGATCTAAAAGGTATTTTTCTAGGATGAACTACAAACAATGTCGTTGAGTATAGTGTTGTCATTGAACTATTAACCGAGGCAATTACCCTTGGCATTCGTGCAATGGTTTTAAATCTAGACTCACAAATTGTCATTCTTCAACATAATGGGAATTATTTAGTTAGAAACCCTCAGATTTTAAGATTGTATTTACATGTTCGTTTGCTGGAAAGACGTTTTGATTATATCACATATCAACATATTCCTAGGCGAATGAATGCAATGACTAATACAGTGGCTAACATTATATTAGATAGACATTTGCATAATCTGTAAAATCATCATCACATGAAAAAAATCTATATAGGAAAATATATGTATATATATATATGTGTGTGTGTGTGTGTGTGTGTGTGTCGAATGTTTGCATCAGTTTGCATCATAAGTTCAAAAAATATGTGTGTTTCTGCTACGTCCTGAGACATCATGTCTCTCAAAGAATATGCTGAAATAAAACCTAGGTGTCTAATCGTAATGATGCTCATGATAGCATGTCACCGCCTGTACAATCCACCTTAGCAAGTGGTGAACTCGGTTTGACACCCCTACAGTGTGTCTCTGGTATGCACGAGCAACATCATCGAATCGTGCATAGTCCGGGATCCTATGGGATATTCCCTCTAGGTTTCACATGAGTTCCTCCTCCTCGCTTCCATCACCATGAGGGGAAATATCAAAGTCGCAAGGGACTCGCCTCACTATCAGAGACATGCCTGCAGGTCTCTCTGGGCCAACATCTACATAACACGTGGATTCAATGTCATAAAATACATAAAAAAAAATCATAACACTCATGAAAATAAAAAATGAGTCTTACCAAGTGCTTCATACCAATATTCTCCTTTTGGGAGTGGGAGATCTGGATCACCAGTGAAATCCGTGCCAGTGTAGGACCAATCCTCCATGAAAATAAGCTGTTAGCGAAGCCAATTGAAAAAATTTGGTCTCCAGGACATTTGTTGACAACCCCCTAACCTTGGCATCAGAGCTGCCCAACAGGCCATCTGTGGCTCTTGTGCTAGTGGTGTCAGAACTATCACTTCTTGTCACTGAAATATTGGTAGTCATTCCAAGAAGAACAATACCAGGATGGATCCATATCTAAACTGCTTTAGTTTGGTCTTCTTGCATTTTGTCATTTGATGTTTCATATTTATTGTCACTGCCTCTACCCAGTTGTATACGGTCGGTGTCAAAAAATCTACAGAAAGAAGTAACTGTGTCTTTGTTGCTTCATGTGGTGCTTCCGATCCCACAACTTGTGTGATGGTGTGTAGCACTACCTTTAGTGCCAAGTCCGGGATGGTCTGGATATCCACTTTCCCGCTTCCTGATCCTTTCCATGCCCCTCAACATACCCTGTTGATAACCATGCTCATGTTCTCCATGCTGGGTCAGGTGCAGTCAGGACTGGTGTTTCCCCCCTCTGCGACAGTCATGCTATGAAATAAATGTCTGAAACATCAATCTCAAGTTCCTAATCACAAAGAATGAATTTTTCCTGATCCTCATCCCAGATACTGATTAAGTATTGTAAAAGCTTTGGTTGAGCTCTGAGGCGCGGTGTCATGAAGAATTTTTTCAGTCCACAGTCTCTAAGGGCTTCCATAGTCCATGGCAAGCTCGTCTTCTTCACTTTTTTCCCGTTCTTTCCATTTGATCACCATTTTTCCGCTTCACACTTGCAAACATGTTCATATGAACCTCATTATCCAAATTAAAAGATTTTGATTTGTGAAATTGGGCTTACTTTATTGCATTCATAAGCTAAAATTGTTTGCACGGTTGGTACGATTATTTTAGAAACGGTCGCACCAATAGGCACGCCCTAGTTCAGAAATTTGGGTGATTGACGCGAGTCTGTTCCCGATACTCGGGCAAACCATCGTGACCTATTTTTTACAAATTCCCCCATAGAATTCCAAATTTGGAGTTGTAGGCAATGAAAGAGGAATTAAAATTCCAGGAAGGATGTCGGCTCTTACCTGGAACTGACGGATTCGAGATTGGTCTGTCGGATTTCCCGTTATTGCTACCGCAAAATCACAGTGTAAAAAAGGTAACTATTGCTCCACAAGAAGCCAAAGTGCAAAGTAATTACTTTTTACCATTTTTGGAATTTTATAACTTTTTGAAACCCTAATTAGGCTTTAAGATATTTTTTTCGATTATTTCACTATATTATTTCAGGAAATGGGTTTTACGTTTGTCTCTTCTGCAGCGATAGGTCTTTAATGAGATAGCAATGAAGTAATGATTTGTATTTATACTTTTTTCAGACTCCGTAAAAACGGGAAAAATTCACTACTGGAGTCATCTTTCATCTCTTTTCTGACTCTCTAAAAATTAAAATATTGCCAAGACTCTTGTCATTTTGAACTCGTTAAATTGTTGTGAAACGATATCTACCTGGTATACTTTTACCCCTTTTTCAGACTAGGATAGATTATTTACAAAAAAGGAATACCTTAGCCTATCCTGACTAAGAGGTTATTTCAGATATCTATCTTTTTGGATCTGAGGGACTATTTATGAAAAAAGACCTCCTGGAGTTTTCTTTTATGCTTCTTTTCAAATTCTCTAAACATGAAAAGATGTCGAGTTCTTCCTTTATCAGACTTGTTAAACTTTGATGACATTGGAAATCGTCACCATGACGTACCCGAGTTCCTCATTCCTAGGGCTCGTAAAATGTACTAGGATGGATTTGTTCGAAAGAAAAACTTACATTACAAGCATATTTTATCCCCTTCAAGCTTGTTTTTAAAAAATAATTGGGGTGCTCACTAGAAATGGTGGGGGAAAATGGAACCAGTTTTTAGTTGTGTTGGTAGTATGTCGCTCTTGAATATGACACTCTTCTGCATTCGTTTTAGGTTGGGGACATCTCATTTCGTCATTTTTTCCTCCATGGGTTTGGGTAATATTTTTTGACCTCTCAATTTTTCTTTTCCACTTTATCATGACCTTAGATCCCTTGATGTCTAATACTACCAAATCCAGAGTCGTGTCGCTGATATGTTCAAGATAAGTTTGCCTCTGCAGTTTTCGACCTTCATCTGATCCTCTGCTGGTCCTGATTCATTATCATCATGTTCCTCTATCTCGTGTTGATGATGTGGGAAACATGATGGCCCTCCTTCAACCGGGTCACTTCCTATCGACTCCAACTCATTATCTAGGAAGTTAATCTAGAGACTCCCTTCCGGTACCTTGGAGCTTGCATGCCTCAATGACAAGTTCTTCACATTCGATGACATGTCCACATCATTGGCCTTCGATCGAGTGATTATATAGGTGTTTGACGCCAAATCATTATTCACATTTCGTGGATTGTACCTGTTGTACCTTGAGAGCCATTATCATTATTGGCGGTTTCTCTTGTGCCTGTTAACAACTTTCATCATTGGATGGAAATCAGGTGACTTTCTTGCATGTTCCACTTTAGCTTACATATTCACATGCTAGAATTTGTACTTGTTCGGGTTGATATGGAGTGCAAGACCCTGGGATTTGTCTATTAAGATCCAGGTTGTGGGATATTATGGTTTATCATGACTTTATGCATGACTCTTTTCACTGGATGGATGCGACCATACCTCGGATCTTAGTTTATATATGTACTCTATTATGGATGGCTGCACCCATGCCACATGTTCATGTATCAAAGATATTAGCTGTATTTGTACTTGAAGGTCTTCCGACAGCAGTGTTTGGTTCGAACATGTTCTCGTAAAGAATTTCACCCTTCCCTCTCTCTCGGACCTCATGCTTTAGAGGGCATCTGTTACACAACATTTTTTCATTATCCCTGTAATTCCCATCTCGCACATTGGAGGATCATTTCTGTGACTAATAAGAAGTGTCATGCCTTTCAAAGACATGCATCTCTTTCCATGAGAACAATATTCCTTCTGTTGACAATTTCCTTAACAAACCATCAGAAACACATGTTTTACCTTGGTGCTAGTAGACTGTTATGCCCTCGCGTGAACGAGGAAGATTAACATTGGGCCCCGTGCCCATTGGTGTTCTATCCCAGTGATATACCTGTGCCAACCTATTTATGGAATGTTTTTTAAATAAAGAGGCGAATTTTCTATCCTAACAACTTTGTGGGTGAGTCATCTGGAGTGGTTCGACTGAATAACTACAGCCCCCCTCCTTTGGCCTCCTGTTTCCACCTTTTGGGGAGACCTCCCAAAGGATAAAGCCTCCCTTCCACCATTGTGGGGATCCCAACCTCCTCCTCTCCCTCTATAAATAAAGCTATCTCCCATTGATGCACTAGCTAAACATATTATAGCTGAAAGGCTGAAGAGAATTCCTGAACATTTCGCTAGAGAGATAGAACAGAGAAAGAGACCATTGTCGAGAGAGCTTAGGCTTGTGTCCTCACCTCATCCGAATTCTTCTACGATCCTTCGAGACGCACTTTGACTGAACCCTACTGGAGGAGGTTGCGACGTCAAGGCTCTAGTTGTAACTCTTTCTTCTATTTATATATATACATGACTATTGTATGGTTCCCATCTTGTGTTAATGTGTTTTGTTTGATGAAATATGCTTAAAATTCCTTGATTGGTTAATTGATTATGAATGAAAT
Organism: Pinus albicaulis; assembly: GCA_034641835.2. Classification (NCBI taxonomy): domain Eukaryota; kingdom Viridiplantae; phylum Streptophyta; class Pinopsida; order Pinales; family Pinaceae; genus Pinus; species Pinus albicaulis. The sequence continues at coordinate 558,296,964 of CM076577.1, read as the reverse complement.
CATTATCTTGTATGCTGCTCTTGTTTTCTAATCTTCATGCAGGTATCCAAGCACTGTTGCAAAAATATTGTGACTCGTTGAGACAGATATCAAGAGGCCATCACCACTACGGCAATGACAATGTTGGACTCCAGGTAGGTCAATCTACCTTGTGCTTTTCATTAATTAATTAGGAACCTACACTTTATCTTGTCCCTTTGTTGCTAGATCCACTCTAGGGATAGAGGGATCGTCTCTATCTGCAGAGAGGATTTACCTTCCCAAAAAAAGTGGATTCATAGGATGGAAAACTTTGGAAAGAGCCCATGGTTTATGAAATGGAATCTTTAGACAAAATGAGGTTTGGGATCTTTTGGATTTGTTGGTCGGAACGAAACCCACTGGTATAAAATGGGTGTTTAAGAAGAATATGAATGCATAAGGCAAGGTGGACAAATACAAAGCTTAGTTAGTAGCAAAAGGTATCTTCCTAGTTGTCGAGAATTGATTTTGGTGATATTTTTTCTCTTGTTGCCAAGTTAGCTTCTATCGTATTAATGTTATCTGTTGTTGTTGCTTTTAGTTTTGAGGTATAAAATATGGATGTGAATACAACATTTCTTCATGGGGATCTAGAATAAGAGATCTAAATGAAGCAACCATAAGGATTTGCGGTGAAGGGTAAGAAAGAACTGGTATGTAGGTTAAAAAATTCTTTGTATGGGTTAAAACAGTCACCAAGGATGTGGTATAAAAAAATTTATACATATATATGGGGACTTGGCTTCAAAAGGAACAAAGTGTATCATTGTGTTCATTTTAATTAATTTTTGACCGTGTTATTTATTTGTTATTGTATGTGGATGATATGTTGTTGATTTGAAATGATAAAGAAATTATCCAGGATTTGAAGACCCAATTTTCCTCCAAATTTGACATGAAGGATACTGGTGTTGCAAACTATATTTTGCGCATGTAAATTAAACAATATCAGACAAAGAGGAAGCTCAACTTAAACTAGAGGAAGTGTATCGAGGCAATATTGCAGAGGTTTAATATGCAGGATAATAAACTAGTGAAGGTTCCTATTCTTGTAGGTGTAAAATTAACTACTGAAAAATGTGCCAAGGCACAAGAAGAGGAAGAGGACATGTCTCGTGTTCCATTTTCAAGTACAGTTAGTAGAATGATGTATGAAATGGTTTGTACTAGACCAAACATTGCACATGTAGTGGGAGTATTTAGCAGTTTTATGTCAAAACCAGGGAAGGATCATTAGACAATAGTGAAGCAGGTTTTCAGGTATTTGTGTTGCACTAGTGATTATGGTTTGTGCTACTAAGGAATACTAGGATTGGATAGAGTTTTGTACATTTATGGATTTTTTGATGAAGGTTGGGCTAGAGATCTAGATGAGAGAAGATCTACCAATGGATATATGTTTAACCTATTTGGAGGAGCAGTTAGTTGGATGAGAAATAGACAGTTTGTAGTATCTCTTTCAACTATAGAGGCTAAATACTTGGAAGCCACTCATGAAATCAAGGAAAAAATTTGGTTGCAAATATTGTGTCCAAATATGGGGTTGGTACAGTAGGCCATAAGGATAAACTGTGATAGCTAAAGTGAAATTTTCGTGGTAACGACCTCTACTTATCATTCAAAGAAAAAGCACATTGATGTTTGATATCACTTTGCGAGGGATATGTTTGAGAACAAAAAGGTGTTGTCGGTGAAGGTGGATACTTTCAAGAATGTTTCAGATGCATTGATGAAGTCTGTGAGCACTGAGAATGTTTCTTGGTGTAGAGAAAAAATGGGAATTGTAGGGTTGGAATAATGACTAAGCTCTCTTTTGACCCCCTCTGTGGAAATAAAGCAACAAGTGAGATAATTTTTGGTGTGTGTTATATTATTTCCACAATTAATTTCACGTGTTATACATTATGTTGAGCATAGCGGGGGGCGGGGGAAGTAGCCCCTCTATATGAGGTCCGGGGTAGCTCTCCGAGGAAAAAAAAATTATGCAGACCTAATAATATTTGGGCAGACCCAAGGATGGGGGGTGGACCCAAAGAGGGTGGGCGGACCTACCCATGGTTTTATGCATGGGTTTTTCACATGGTTTTGGGCATGATGGTTTTTTTCCCATGGTATTTTGTAGACCTAGTCAAGGGAACTATGGTTATGTTCTAATCCAGGGTTAATGGATTTGGGTTTATAAATTCTTTAGCATGTATGTATATGTATTGTAACATTGAAAGGAATATAATGAAAAATCAAATTGGTAGCCCCAATTCTGGGATCGAGGAGAAAATATTTGTGTATATTTGTTTTATGTTCTCTCCATTTTTTAATTTTCTATTTTTTAAGAATTCGTTTGCAGGTAATTTTTGTACAGGGTTAAAACCTAAAAAATACTTGTGGGCATAAATATGGTTAATTGGTACATAAAATTCATGGGGGCACAAATTTTTTATACAATTTATGTTTGAGGCACACTATATCTCATTGGGAACAAATATCCAGGGACCAAAACTTTTCAACAGAGCCAAGGTTTGTCTTGGAAATATTTGGCCCCCCAAATTGCCAAAAATTATAATTTAGCTCCTCATAATGGTCTTAACGATTTGGGACCCAAAATTGATTAAAAAACTACCAAGAAGATATAGAATTATTGAGACAATGGAAGAGGTGGGTGGCCACTAATATCCAATTAGATCAACATGGAAATTAATTGCATTTAGTCATAATGAAATCTTAAGTATATTTGGCTTTTCTTTAATAGATGGTCAATGGATCTATAAAGTTCCATTTTTATATGGAAGAGGCTTTATGGAATGGGCTAGTTGATTCTCAGGTGGAGGATTGTATTGATGCATCTAATTTGTGAGGTTTACATCACCTAAATCCATGAAAAGGATCTGGTAAGTTCCATTCCGAGGTTTATTGGGAACCAAAACTAAAATACGAGGATGCCCTTCATTGGTGGCCACATACCCTTAGTTATGAAAAGGATCCCTAGGCATAGTCGATTGTGAAGCAGAGGGTTGGGTGAAAGATGAAGTAGGTTGGTTACCACATTTTTTTTTTCAATTTCTTTCCGTGCACAATGAATTTCTATTATGAGAATACACTTATGATCTTAATTACCATATAAACCATAAAAATCATAAGGATTGTTAGTTACCTTGGTGTTAGGTAGTGGTATTATAGATTCCAATAGTGTTGGCATTGATTTGATGACCCTAGTCACTTGGGTTCCCTTGGTTTTTGGAATTCTACTTTCATTTTCCCTTATTCTTTTTGTTTGAATTACAATTATTATTCCCATTTTATTGTCCATGCACCTACCCCTGTGTGAGTGGTGGAGGTTGACCAATGAGACCCTAAGTTGTTGGTTCCAAAGGGGTTATAGCACTATGATATGGAAAGGGATAATAAGGATTATCCATCGCACTTTGATAGGTGGGACTAGTGATGGGTGCCTAAATTGGAATCCTTTTAGCACCCATCCAACACCTTTTTGTCCATATTTTTCTCATTTTTGTCTCATCATAATTCCTTATTTTCATCCACATTGATGAAGTTTTGGTGAATCTGGGATTATCCTCTTAATATTTCATGTCAATGGTTATTCTTAATATGTTATGTCATGTCATGTTGAAGCGGTAAGCCCCATTCGTTCTTAGTGGATTGTGGCCATAAGGGCTATTTGTTTTCAGGAAATCATCACCTTTTTGTACTAACAGTGGTATACAGAAACCAAGATTGCACAGGTACCTTCCAAGCACAAGTGATATAACTCTCTCAATGGTTTCCACAACTCCCTATGAAGACACAGGTGTTGCAACTTCTAAGTGTAGTTGTTGCAACTCTGCCTAAGTGCAGATGTTGCAACCATGAGCTGCAGTCACAGGTGTTGCAACTCTAAGTTGTTGTCACTATTGCTACAACCCTTTGTGCTATGACTCTCACCTCACCATTTTTTGAAAGTCTTTCCTCACTATATTTTGACTCTTTCTTCACCTATGCTATGACTATCACCTAAATTCATTTGCTACAACTCTCACCACAATTGTTATTGTAGCTTTGGATTAGTCCCATTTTTGAAACTCTACAACAATCATGCCAGGACATCAGTAAACTAAATAACTATCACTTATGGATCAAAAAATAAGTCAACAACCAAAATTTCCCACGTAAAAAAGGAACAAATTAAAATAGGTGCTTTGAAAAGGATAATGACGTGATTGCCACTTGTCACAAGGCTAATTAAGTCAACTTATGCCTAATTTTTGGTATATTTTTGAAAATTGATGCAATAAGATGGAACAAATTGACTCTCATATTTTTCCATAAACTCCCTTGATTAATTTATACAGAAAAAATTATGTATAAAAACCCTTCCTCTCCTTGATCTAGGTAATTAGAAAAAACTAGTCCGTTCGCTAATCAATCATTTATTATAATCATATTTCCATTTTTTTTTGCAATATAAAGTTCCATTATATTCCTATTCAATTGATGGTGTGTTGAACATATAGAATTTTACTTCTTTCATATATTAGTGCCTTGTATACGGATGTAGGGCCCCCTTCTTATCTAGATATTTTTTGTACCCATATCGTATATGTGGTGTTACTTATATTTCAGGTTATTTATGCAATTACTCTATTTTTCCTATTACTGCAACTCTAAATTCTAATTGTTGCAACTCTCATATTTTATACTGCTACAAATTTTTTTCATAGGTTTACTGTTGCAACTCAACCATTGATATTATTATTATTTATAAACTAATCATTTTCATGCAATTTATACATTGATTTATGATTTAGGTCGTTGTTTCATTTCTTGTTGCTACAACTCCGTGCTAACATTAGAATACTCTATTTTCCAAATGTATGATTTGTCTATTTTTTATTTGGTTCATTTAAATATTATGTATATAACATATAATTCCCATTTCTATTTCCATCATAAACAAAGTGTGATTTTATAGTTTGTGATATATTGCATTACATTGCACATGCAATTTCATTTCTATTACAAAAGCAAAGATCACTTTGATACTAGAGAAAGTCATATTTGATGCTTTTGTGATTTACCTTCTACAAGTCTGAATCTGCTTTCTTGAAATTTAGATTAAGATGTGTGCTCTTTACATTAATTCAAATTTTGGATTGGATTGAAAGTGTGGTGTATATTTCTTGATGGCTTTTGAAAGAATCATAATATCTTGCACTATGACAGACAACCTCAATAGCACAAATAAACTTTTACTATCATAAGCAATGAAAAATAGTTTGAAATTTCCATACAAACCTTAGGTTAACAATCAAATTCACAATGTTTTGGATACCTCTCTAAGAAATTACAGAGGTAATTGAAAGGCTCATCATTTTTGGCGTCATTTCCATGGAATAGTCAATAGTGCAGTCACTATTGTGTTGACTCATTCCTTTAGTTGTGTAATTATATTTTCTATTATTTAGCTATTTTTTATAGCTATATTTATTTCTAAATAGGTATGATATGTTTCCATATACTTTTTATTTATAAAAAAATATTTTAAAAATAAATACTTTTTAAATTAATATAATTAGATATTAGCATCATTGTTTTGTCAAAACCCTTCATAGAACTAATAGTGAAGGTTAGGAAGAGATGGGACATAAACAACCACGTTATTTGACTTCTACAATGAGCTCCCTTGCTAAAACGAAACATGAATCCTTCATCAAAGTATATGAAATTATGTAGGCTTCATCTTATACCTATATAAAAGCTTGTTTCCAAAAGGTATGTTCAACAAATAGTTCCACTCAAAAGAATTGATCTTCCCTAACTCTCCCAAGGCACCCCTGGAAGAAGAAGAGGAAAAATATTCAAAATAAGTTAACCATGAAGTTAAGGAGGATAAATTATCTTTTTTTAGATTCCCTATAAAATAATTAGAGAAGCAGACTAATATTATGAACATACCACTCTATTCCTTTCCGAATTTCCATGGTCTTTCAAAATAATACCCCGATAATTTTCTTCTTGAGTTCGATGCAATTCGCAGAAGTTATGACTATGTCTCAAATGCATAGAAGCTAAATCTATTTATTTTTACCATTAAGGGTGTTTCATTACAATGGTTTATGGGTTTGGAGTAGCATAGCATCCAAACATGGACACAAATTAAGAAGAAATTTCTGGAAAAATAATAAGATTATTAAAAAAAAATGAAAAAGAGAAGAAGTTTTCAAATGGCACTGAATGAAGATGAAAGTATGAGGATTACATGGAAATATTTTGTTATAATTTATGGATATCAAGGCAAGGATTCCTAGCTCCTGAAACACTTTGTGTCATGTTATTACAAGAGATCAAAGATGATTCTATATATCTACTCAACCTGATGGGTGGAGGAAATATATATCAATATAACTATGATGATACTATTAAACGTTGTCGACGGTACTCATTAGAAACTTCTAAACTAGTAGAAGTGTTCAAGATATGTTGGTAAGGATGGTAATACTATTGGAGGAGGAGTTAAGAGAACATAAATTAGAAATTTTCTAGAAGATTTCAAGAATTATTTATTAAACCCGTTAATCTCCTAGCTAGAACGGGGGCTTCACTCAATGAACCTCTAACGTAACACGTGTGTTCCGGGCATACTAAACAATACTATTAATTTGAATACATATTGGAAAATACCTCTAAAACTCACATTATTTAACCCCCTACCAATACGAAACTAATACACCTTCCCAATTTGAAAAAACCCTACTTTTAATATATATTTTAGGTATCCATTTTTTCATTAACACTTTTTACACCCCTTTTTATTTTTTCATTAACTTTGAGCTCCATTTTTTATGCCTACCAATATAAAAACCCCTATACCCCTTATTATATGCTCAATATATTTTGTCATTTTTTCCTCAATATATATCCCCCACTATGAGTGCACATGGTATGTTATTGTTCACCCAGTGAATCCCCCATGCTAGATAAACACTCTATAGATAAAAAAGAAAAGGAAAGAGGGAGAGCTAGCACTAGCTATCTTCTACTGGAAATGTAGAATAAAATGCCCACTAATGGAATTAACCTTGGATCAAATTAAGATGTGTGCCATCTATAGTAAAGAGCATCTTGCAAGTATTTTCCCATCTCTACCTGATTAAAATTCATTTTTCAAGAAGCTGAAGAACTGGAAAAATTATGTTTTCTTGCAAAAACGCTCGCTGAAGACAAAACCACAAGGTATGCTCCAGGACTTGTCACAATGCTTTAATTATTATTGGAATAATACTTCTATTCATTATTCTTCTCAATCACAATATTTACCCACTAATCCATGCATGGTTCCTCCTCCCTCCTAGCTTTGGTAACAAGGGTCGATAAATCCCGCTTACAAAGGCCCTCAATAGGATGTCATGCAACTGACCTTACAGATCCTTCCCTCTCCTCATATGCAAGCATCTATATCCACCCCTCCACAACCAAAATTACTTGCACAACCAATATATAACCCTAATAATGATAGACTATCCCAACTAGCACAAGTTTTTTTGATTATAACCTACCACACATATTCCATATATTCCTTGGATTGTCATAATATTCACCTCATATCTCAGAAGAAACTAACCAAAGAGCACCCTACTCTACACATTGAAGATTTAAATGAGGAATATTGAAATGAAGAACCTCAGCAATATTCCTCTCCTAAGCCATTAAGAACTAAACAAGTAAACCCTGAAACTCAAACCCACCTTACCCCAAAATACTAAACCTAGAGAATCTTGTGACCTAACCAGAATATTATTTCTTGGGAGAATATCATGTGTGTCAAAATCATGCTTTTCCAAGCCATTAAATATGTTATTATGTATTTAAAAGTGGTTAGTGTTTTTTTTAAGGAGAGATGGTGGAAGAAGAAAGGATCCCCAATTCGTCCATATTATGGGACAACTATCATATTTAATGGCGGGGGAAATTCTTACAACCAAGTATTTTGACCCTAGCAGCCCGGTGGTTAATGTGAAAATAAACAATAAACTTATCCCAAACAAGCTAATTGACCTTGGTGCTATTATTAATGTTCTCATGTAAGAGATAATGGAAGTCATAGAACTCTTTGGCCTTGGGAAAAAACCCATTGTGCTCCAATTCACTGATAGATTGATAATCTAACTAGAATGAATTCTAGAGCATGTAGTGATATTGTTAGAATCATGGGAATATCTCATAGATTTTATGTTCCTACAACCCAACTCCTCTCTAAGAAATACCCTTGATCCTAGGATGGTCATGGTTAGCCACTGCAGATGCCTATATTGGCTACAGATAAGGGAGTATGACCATTCCAATGGCATCTCCACAAAACAGTTAACCTTATATCATATTTTGAAGCCTAGTGTGGCTCTTGAAATACATTTTTAGGCTGATGGAGATGATATGGAAGAGGAAGAATTATCCCATCATTTTCTCATTATTTATTAGTATCTATTAGAAAAAAAAACCAAGGATGAATAAATCAATTATTTCATAGCTTCCTCCTCCTCTTTAGCTAACTCAAATATTCTTGTGTTAATCATGAATAATAAATTCCAAGTTGCTTTTGCCTCAAAAATTACTTTACCTATAGAGAATCAATCCTCAACCAAGGAAGAAAAAGGGTCAACTTTGGAAACAATATAAATTAGCCCTCAAAATACCTTAAAGGCAGTGTTATAAATATTTTTTTTGCAACAAAAAAGGGATTTTAGAGATTTCTTTCCACTCCTACCATTTTCTTCAAGAAACCTTAGACTTGGTTCCATTTTATATATATCTCATTAATGGGTCTTCATCAATGGCCTTGGTGTATCAATCTAATCTTCGAGGTAGTTTTTACACCTTTAATCCTGAAAAAGGAAATTTCTTGCTATCTTCAATTTTCAATTGGATTGAAACATAATGTTGATGGGACTCTAAATTAGACACAAATTAAGGCCCATATAGCCTTTCTTAGGCACATAAAGGATATATAAAATCTCTCATTCTTTGAAGCTTTAATATTCTCTTAGGAAGGTTTAGAGATAATTTCATATTTGTGCCTAATATTATTTATTTTTGAAGGATATTGTGAGAATATTGGGCAGATTATGAAGATTTGAATAAGGAGATAATTTATGGACTTTCTCCCTACTACAGGAGGATCAATATTGGATAATAAATGAACAAAATATCATGAACCATTGAGATATTATGGAACTCCGATGTTTGAGAAAATCTAGGAATGTGTTCCCTGTCATTTACTGCAAACTCCTAGTGTTGGGAACCAGATCGACTATTTGAGGTATTTTGGAGGGGAAGCTTAATCATAATTTTTTATAAGTACCAATTTTAATTGGCCTATAGGGGCATGTATTGTTTATTCTTATTGTGGAGAAAACTTGTTGTTTAGCAGCTCCACCTTATTTTCTTGCGAGGATGTACTTGGACTGATTCAATAATGAAGATTGGTGTCATTTTTATCCTAATTCTTGGTTTCTTACATAGGAATCTAAGTCTCCTTGGGCCTAGCCATCCCAGTAGACTCAAAGCACTCTTGCAAAATTTATTTATGTGATTTTCACTTCTTATTCACATGCATCTCTCATTTATTTTTTGCATATTTATGTATTTAGTAAGGTTTATTTATTCCTGTAGGATTAATTTAAATGATTGAAGTAAATTATTTTGTAGGTATTTTACATATTCAAAAGAATTATTCATCATTAGAATAACTTTGGAAGGTCATCTTCATCATTAAGCTACTTGGATTTGGTTACTATTTCACGAATATAAGATTTCTAGAAATTCCTTGTAGCGAAATAGTAGTAACTTTATGTTATTTTTTAATGGGTTAATGAACTTCATTTGACTTTATTCCACTTGGATTAGGTCATAATAATATTAAATTTAATAAAAAAACTTACCCTGTTTCATTATCACTTGATTAGGTTAGGCATTTGATAGATTAAATAGCTCAATAGTTCTTGAATTTCCAGATTTTAGAGTAGTAATTTTATGTTATTTTTTAGCACATGTGAACAGGGCTATTTTGGAGTGATTCCACTTGGAATGGAGACCTAATACATTATACTTAATAAAAATAAGAACTATATCATCCAATTTTAATTTTATTTACTTAGCCATTCAGTGAATTTTATCCAAAACAGAACTTCCTGTAGCACTCTTGTACCATATGAAAACTCGACCAAATTTGCTCCCAAATCTTGGTTTTTGTCTCTTAGGCTTGAATCATGACCCCTAGAATCTAAATACATGATTGAGGAAGAATAAAAACCACTTAGGACATGCATTTTTACAAAGTATATTAGGATTATTTATTTGAATTCATGCTCTCACGATTTCAATTAAAAATTGTTGTTCTTGCCTGGGATTAATTTCTTTTCAAAACAAACATTTCCATTTCTGCAACTATTTTAGGCTTTGATTTCATTAAAATTCACTCCATTACATCAGATCAATAAAATAAGGACACATTTTATCCTTCACATATATTGTCGATACCTCTTAAGTTTGTACAAACCCCAGGTTGATAATTAAAGTTGGTAGCCTTGGGAGTTGCAACGTTCTTGTTGCAATACTGAGGCTCATCAATTTTTGGCATTATTGATAGGGAGGTGTCAAAGTATGCATTTTTTTCTTCCCTAGTTGATTCATTTATTTTCTTTATACAAAAAAATATATATATTTGCATTAGGAATATTTCATTTCAAAATCGAAAATTGCATTTCATTAACATTATTATTCAAAAAAATATTTAAAAATAAATCTCTAACACCAACCCCCCCCATTTGATCACGTGGTGTAGTAAGAACCATATCACCATCCAGTTTTATAGGTAGAAGAATAAGAGGTGGAAGAAAAGGTAGAAGAAATGGATGGAGATGATGAAAATGACGAAGATCCTCTTGGATTTCCCATTCAAGATATTGATGTCAGTGTGCATATGAAGATCATCCCTCCATCTTCCATGGTATGAGGTTAGAGGATCTGGAAACCTTTCTCTTTGAATTTGAAATAATTTATAGATCTTATGGCTACTTATCACGCACTAAAAATTTGAGATTGTTTCCAAAAATACTGAAGGATATATCTCTTAAATGGTTAATGAGTTTAGGTACTAATTCAATAAGATCGTGGAATGATATGCAAAATTTATTTCTAGAAAAATATAAATATAATGATCTTAAAGAAGAAATATTTAGAATGAATCAAAAAAAATATGAGAGCCTTGAAGATCTAAGACAAATGTTCATGTTTAATGTTAAGAGGGAAAAATTATATCATTTAGGATTTGACACACTAAAAACCCTCTTACTTAGAAAAGTTAGGGATGAGTGGATTAATCTCCTTGATCTCATGAGTAAAGGATATGTATACCAATTATCATTCGAAGAAATTTGTGAAAATGCAAGCGCATATAAAGAGAAAGGGAAAGATTAAGTAAATCAACATCAACATTGGTAAGTCAAGATGAATTTGGAAATTTACTTAATAACTTTAAAATAGAAATTATTAGAAATCTAATTGAAAAAGTAGAAATGTTAAGTATGAAAAATGAGAAAAAGGAAGATGTTGATATTAATTTTATCCATGTAGAATCATATGCTACTAAATATTTCCCATCATTACCAAGGTTGAAGGAATTGTACCAAGAGGACAATGGAGCAAGTCAATCACCAAAGAATATATGTTATGTACCTCCAAGAAGACCATGGGATCCTAATTAACTGGATATGATGCAAGGACATACTTCAAAATTTCAAGCTTATTCTCATCCATCTCAAAGTAATTGGAACACACTCTTTCCTTGGCAACCTTGGCCATCGCAACCCCAAAACTAATATTGGAAACAAGGTTGGAAAGAAACTTATGGAAGAAATCCATAATATCCTCAATATTTTCCTCAATATCCTCCATTCCCAACTCCATGCTATCCCTACCATCCACCTTCACCACAACCACATCCATATCATAGATGCACTCCCACTCAACTACCTATACCATTTTTTCCAAACCAATATAAAGAAGTAACTTAGCCCACTTACAATGTTGAGGTACAACACTTCCAAACATCTCCTCTTGATCTAAATGGTATTCATCTTAGCTCATGAAGAGTATTACAAAAAAGTTATTCTCTTGATGTCATTGAAGGACAACATTCAGAAAAAGAATATTCAAATGAGAAGACCAATGAATCATGAGTTGCACTTGACAAAGAGCAGACATCATAATCAGATTTTGAGAAAGTTCCCTCATGTTTACCATCATATCCTCCATGTGTTCAATATAATAATCAGTAAAAATATGAATATTTGAATTTCATGGTAGAAGAAGACATGAAGAATGATCTCGATGAGCAAACATACCAAGGGCATCAAATCTATATTGAAATATGGTTCTAGAAAATCATTAAGTTGCAACAACACACTCTTCTTCAACAGTACTTGATACAATCTCAGTAAAAAAAAAATTATCTCTCATATTCATTTACAGATCAAAGCATGCATTTCAAGTGTACACATGATTTTATCTATCATCTTGACATGCACATAGCTCTATTGGAAGTATTCCTGTACTTCAAAGAGATTTTTTTTTTTCAAGTACAGTAGGATAGAAAATAAAAATAAAAAATGGAAAAAGATAAAAAAAGAAAAAAGAAAAAAATATCAGGTGAAAACCTCTTTTTAGGCTTCATAGATTGGCTCATTGATTGAAAACATCCATGAGGCAGTCAATGAGTTGAAAAAAAAAAAGAGAAAAAAATCTTAGGTGAAAAACTCCTTTGAGGCCCCTAGGCAGACCTACTAGCTAAAAACCTCAGTGAGACAACTAGTAGGCCTAAGAAAAGAGAAAAAATGAAAAGGAAAAAAATTATTTGCTCCATGTATCTCTCTCTAATGAATGAAGGTTCTCTCCAACCTTTGCAAGAAACAAAAAAAAAAAAGTTGGCAACAAAAGAAAAAGTTGGTAGAAATTCTAGTCAAAGGAAGTCAAACTTGGACTTTCTCCTCCTTTGCTCAGATTCTCCAAAATGGCCAAGGTCATTCCAATCCATCACCCTAATCTATTTCCAACACCCACCCATCATTTCCAAGCTTTTCTTATTCAATTTCCTTGTATTCCTAAACTGCTACAGGAAGTCCTGTTTTTTAGCAGAAATTTGTTTTTATTATATCTTGAAAACCGTGCATCCATTTCCCGAGTTGTTCCAGGGGGATGAATATGGATGATGGTAACATGCTCAATAAATTTCAACAATTTATGGTGCACAATTTGTGAGAAATAATCCTCCATCACCTACAACCATTTTTCATTTTTCTCAAGATTTGTGCATCCAATGGCCAATATTGTTTTATGGGGAGATGCATAAGGATGACGTTAACATTCTAAAAAAAAATTAGGCTAGTCCACTCTACCTTTTGAGAGTTATGGATAAAATATTTATGCTACAAGGGGTTGTCTTGAAATACTACAGGAAGTCGTTTAACTTCTACAGGAAGTTACAACGAGCTACAAGAAGGTAGATCGAAGACAAAGAGAAGTCACTAAGGGTCATGTTGTCGAAGAAAATCATGAAGAAGTTATTATCATCATTACCCATCATCCTCTTACCACTCCTCCATCGCACTCAAAGCTATTTTCCACTCAAACCCTTCACTCTGCCTCATCTGTAAAAGGAAAAAAATTATGCAAAAACACAGATTTCCTTCACATCATTATTCCAAGGCCACACTACTCCTTCTTAATCTTACCACACTCTCCCTCATCTTCCCATGGATATTGGAAGTTGAAAAAATACAAAGAAGGCCTTCTACAAGAAGGAAACATGTTCCTCTGGCAAACTTGTTTAATCACGAGAAAGAACTATAAGTGGTTTTATCAATCATCCAAGAAGACATGAAAATTTGTGAGGTGAATATTAAGAGGCCATGTCACTCCAAGGAGGAATTTCACCAACAGAAATAACCTAGACATCAGAGAGCAACCTAAAAACATACAACAAAGGTATCAGTAAAGGTATAATCAAATTCTGAAGAAATGCACCATGTTAACTCCCCTGATTTTCCCAAGGTTGAGAAAGGAAGCTAAAGGGGTAACCACAGACCAACTTTTGACTTGGTATCTAGCCATACCAAGTCAGAGAGAGCTCTCTCAAGATCAGTCTCACAACCAATGGAAATTACTGGAGGATATGAGGATTTAGGATAGTTATAAGCTCAATAAAGTTTGATTAGGGTTTCTTATTTAAGTTTTCTCGATAAGAAGTACCAGTCTAGGAACTAGGCCCGATATTTCACAAGGTGAGTTGTAGACACATAGGATGACGCAAGGTAAATATGACTAGTGACACAATTGGAATTTTTCATTGTAGTGTAGAGAGGAAAAAATTTATGTATAAAGAGAAAAATGAGCATACAAGTATGAATTCATTTACTTAGAAGATAAAAACATTTACATGAAAATATCATATAAGACAGAGCATATGAAGTAATTTATTATGCTTAAAACTTATGAGATTAACACAAGGAGAGCGTTGATGGCTGTCAGAATTACTTAATCACCAAATGCATGAGGAAAAATGGAGAAAAAAATTGTTACTAACCTTATCACAAGAATATCATAACAACTGTTGCAACTGCATGTAAATTACTGTTGGGTGCAGGAATTACACTTAAGCAAACTCCTAAACACTTAATTTGTCAACTCGGGGGATTCGTAAACTTAGAGACGAAGCACAGGAAATGCCAGAGATGGTATGAATCTTCCTAATATAAATCCCTACTTTCTTTAAAGGAAATATTGCAAAATCAAATTAAAAAGAGAAAAAGGCAACTTGAACCATCAAAATAATCTAAGACTGGAACAAGAAAGAATGCATTTGCAAGAGGGAGTTAAAGATAAAAGGCAATAACTCTAGCTAATTATTGTTTAACTACTCACTGTGTTTTTTTATTTAGCAGAGACACTAGCAGTCTCATCAGATGGGCCCTTAAACCTGCTCCTTTAGAGATTTCCTTCTTACACTAATCTGTCCTGCACTATTGCAGTCTACTTGCACAAGTGCAGGAACAAAGATTTATGCATAAGGTATAAATGGTGTCTTTACTAAAGGCCTTTTATTTCATGCAAGGGCTTGAACTTTTCCAAGTTCAAAGCACTCAGATCCCATGGCAAGAAACTAGTTCTTGCACTGGATCAGAGCTTCCTGCACTTAGCATTTAGTTCTTAAAATGAGTGCTTAATTATTGCAAGTGCTATTATACTGTTAAATAAAATTGCACACATAAAATGTGAATCTTTCTGATATTAAAAAACTGCAGGAATAAAGAAACAATCAATATACATTCATCCTGTCATAAGCATTTAATGAAAGAAAGAAGATTGTGGGAAGTACACTAAAAAGGTTTGCTGCATCACACCAACGTTCATTGGTGTAGGTTCATCTCTCCTTCTTGGACTAGGCGGGGAAAACCAATAAAACATAATAGAAGAAAAGGAGATATCACACCAACATGCACTGGTGCAGGGTTATTTCTCTTGCTTGGACCAGGCGGGGAAAACCAATCTGAAATCAAGTGCACGAAAGGAAATTGCAGGAAAATGAAATTTATCTACTTCCCACAACGGATCCTCTTTTACTCAGACAGGAATGCATGTGCTTAAAATTAAATCACACTTGAAAATGTAACACAAATTACAGGAAAAATGGGAAATGGGGTAAACGTGCTGGGTTGGCTGGGCCCTAGCCAACCAGTGTGTTTCTCTTTTAAATAAAAATGTTGCTCAGTACCTTAATCAATTCATCAACTCAAATACAGAAATGAAATTTGTGAAACATGAGGCGGAGCTCCGTTTTATTAATTCACTGAGGCAATTACATACATTAATACATCATCCAGCCCAGATTCGAGCGATAACAAAATACCACAACTTGTTATCGCCTCTTTGGCTGTGTCTCTATTCTCTTTTTCTATCAAAAACTTTCTTTTTTTTGTCCTATTTAAATTCTACATTATAAATATCTTTGGCCAAAGGCCAAAATAGATCATTCAACCGATTACATAACCAAATGCAGAATTTAGCTTTTCGGCCTTCAAAATTAGACATTTATCAAAACTAGCCATAGCCAATCTCCAGCTTTCGTCCTTCACAGATTCGGTCTCGGCTACCTTTGGATCGATCTTGTTGTCGTGGTTGAAGCTGCTCAGAACGAGGTGGTGATCAAGGAGGTTCAGATCTGCTTCAAGGATTTTTTGTGCTGTCAATGGTGCAAGATCCGATCCTACACTAGGATCAGTGCTCACGGTAAGTACTCTAACTACCAAATAAACATTGGAGATATCGATAAGTTATAAAGAGTGATTAAAAGTAAGAAATCATGTAATAAATAATTAATTGATGCTAAGTTGAATTAAAAATATGAAAAATAAAGTTTATACGAAATATGTCACCATGCTTGGACTGGTGCAAGATGAGGGTGCATAAAAGAGGTAAAATAGTTGTAAATGGTTATGATTTAGGAAGGGGAAAATGGAAAAAAGAGAGAAAATTAGGGGGCTAGCATCCCCCCATCCCTAAGTTGTTGTTTGTCCTCACCAACTCTTTACCTTTGCAAAAAACCTTCAAAACTTTGAGCATTCTAGCTCAATCCTGCTCTGACATACTGACATCGGTTTGCAATGTTTCAGACTTCTTCTTTCTGATGTTATTTAGTTTCTTTGTCACCTTTTTAAGTCGCTTGAAACATTGCGCAACTCGATACTTCCAAACTCTAACTTCTCCTTTCTTTTTCTTGATCTCCGCAGTTAATTCTTCTTTACTCTGTTATTTATCCTCCTGCGCTTTAGCTATGAGCTGTTCTAAGTTCTGCACTTGAAGCTCTAGTTCAACTATCCGAGCAACAAGAGTTACCAAATATTCTTCTTCTTCTGTCTCGACAGGGGTTGTGTCTTCCTCAGGGACCTTAGTATCCCTCATGGTTTCAGCACTTCTTCTTCTTCTTCTTCTTCTTCTTGTGGTTCTTCTTCTTCTTATGTTTCTTCTTCTTCTTCTGGTTCTTCTTCTTCTTGCACTAGTGCAGAAGGGGATTCAACGTCCTGTGGGGACTGTGGTTCTTTACCTGCACTAGATTCTTCATTAGTTTTCTGAGCCTTTTTAATGAAATCATCCAACAGAGTGTCATATTTGACCTCTACAAAAAAAATTGCGTTCGCAAGGACTGACAGGTTGTCTTCTTCAGGGGTCTATGCCTGTACTGGTGTTGTAGAAGGAGTCTCTTCAACAGGTGCACTAGTTATATTCTTATTTGGAGATGGGGCCCTTTCTTCCAATGATTTTTCAGGTCATTTCCTTTTCTTACTGGTGCAAGAAGGATTCCCCTTTACATTCTTACTTGGCCCCTTGATTGTGCTGGCGGGGTCCTCTGTCTCCTTTGCAGCAGCTTTATTTTTATGTAGCTATTTTAACAGTGCCTCCCAGGTCATGCCCTTAACTTCTAATTGTTTCTGGACCAAAATATTTATCAAGCCGTGGTGATATAACTTCTTGTCAGCCTAGACTGCCCGTCCATCCTGCACACCCTTGGTCATTCTTTCCAAGCTCTTAAGCAAAAAATGGGAGAAATCAATCCTCCACCGGATATACCAGCTGGCTTCGAAATGCTGCAACATCCTAAAATGGTACACAAAAGTGAGGGAATACCTTCCCTCACGGGTTACGAATTTATGTAGGATGAAAAGGAGGTCTCGCCACTATCCCAGTAGGGCACTGCGCGGAATTCCTTTCTTCCAATTTACCTTCATATTCTTGTGGACGATGAAACACTGACATCACTTCCTTTATAGTTTCTGATTTTTAAACCACTGCTGACTAGTATTTTCTAGGCCTGTTGCTGCTGCTATAAACTCTTCCGTAACCTCAAATTTTAGAGGCCCAATTTTTACTTGGCCATTTTTGAAACTTCTGGAAAACTGTAGGGCCACTTCACAGTTGTGCCCGTCAAACTTTGCAAGAATTGAAGAAAGCCCAAGTCTTGCAATAGTGCAAGACTATTGCGATACTCAACAGTTTTTTCTACCTTACTGAGAGATGAAGGTTCACTTCGAACAGGAGGCCTCGCTGCTTAACGGTTATGAAAATTCAATAATTTACATGCAACACCAGGAAAATTGGCTATTTTAGATAGGGATCCAACCATCCGCCATCCCTTCCATCTTATCACCCATTCATTCCACTGAAATAGTCGTGGATGCGCGACATCTTTGAGGTCATTACGGATTGGTACTTGTAGCAATGTTTTAACGGCTAGGTGAGGTAATCATTACGAGTGAAGGACATCTAGGATTATGGTAGAAAGGGGCAATTATATCCAAGAAATGGTTAAACATTTCCGCACCCCTTCATAATTCAAAAAAATAACTTTAGCATTCATTAAAAAATGATCATGATTCTTAATTTAAAAACACCTTGTACTTTAAATAATTTTCTACTAGTTAATATGATAGCACAAGTACTCATCGACTAAGTGAAAGGACTTCTTATAAACTTTCATGATGACCACTTTCCTATGATGTATGCTATGAAAAGAAAAAATTGTACTATGTTTCTGACAGGGTGCATGCTTGCACCGGTTTTCTTACACTGCTTAAACTATGTTATTTTGCTGGTACCATTCTTCTTGCACTTATTATATAGGATGACATGCTTGCACTAGTGCAAGCATAATATCTAAAAAAAGAACGGGGAATTTAAGTAAAATATAGGTTGGACTTCCAACATGGTTTCCTCAACTTATACTAGAAATTTTCTTCGCCTTTTCTTGATGCTTCTGAGCATATCATTTTTCTCTTTATGCACGGGATCCTGCAATGAATTCATGAGGGAAAAAAGAAGTGGGAAAAGGGAAATTGTAGAATGGGAAGGAATTATGTTACAGGGTTTCCAGGAATAGTACCACAAGAGGGGATAAACAGAAGTGGGATAGGGGAAAAAATTCAAGGGTAAAGTGGGGTTTTTACGAAACGGACAAGGTAAATTCAGAAGAATATGGGAAGGTTAATCATTCTGGGATTGAAGAAGAAAAATGAGGGAATATTATAAAAGTGGAATATGAAGAAAGGCAGAAAATTTTATGGAAGGTCTGCCTGCACTGGTGCAAGAAAAATAACTGCAACGAGAATTAAGTGTTACTTGAATAAAAATACCCATGCTAATTACCTCAATTGTATAAAGGTTGGTTCTACTGAACCTGCTTTTACTTGGTGGTCGCTAGCATATCTAAAGATCAAGCAACATTCTATTTTTATTAGAAGTTTTTGATCTTCCTGCTAGCAAGCTGGTTTTCAGGTTGATCCTTTTGCAATCACGTCACTGAACTGATTTTCATAATTACAGAAAAATATTTTTTTTCTTTACTTTTGATTTAATTTTTTTTTGTCTTTTTTTTTGTAAAGAAGAAGAAGAATTCATATTTTCAAAAGGTTTGTATTACCATTCACCACTACCATCCCAAATTGCTATTGGACTTGCTGCGTAAAATATTTCCTGGCAAGTGGCTAAAAATACTTCTTTAATCTGTGTCCATTTACCAGGGATACTGAATTTTTTCCATTAATAGTTTTAACTTCTACTGCTCCATTCTCGAATACTTGGATCACTTCATAAGGTCCCATCTAATCTGTATGGAATTTCCCTTTAAAAATTTTAAATCTAGAATCATAAAGGAGCACCCAATCGCCTGGTTGGAATTGCTTTTTCTGAATAGACTTGTCATGCCACCTTTTGCATTGTTGTTGAATTAGTATGTTCTGCTGAACAACATCCATACAAAATTCATCTAACTCATTTAATTGTAGAAGACGTTGTTGTTGTGCCTCAGAGAGATCTAGTCCTAACTAAACTACAGTTTTGAAATTTTTGATCTGGAATTCAATTGGTAACAGAACCTGTTTTCCATATACCAGCTCATATGGTGTATGTCCTGTGCTATTTCTTCAAATGGTTCTGTATGCCCACAAAGATTCTGGTAATATTTCAGCCTAGTCTTTCCGATGCATATTTATTGTCTTTGTAAGAATGGACTCGATCACTTTGTTTGTGGATTCCACCTGACCATTTGCTTGCCGGTGATACGCCATGGATTTCCTGTGCCGGATCTTGTATTGCTCCATCACACCCTGTACCAAATTAGAAATAAAATACGGACCATTTTCAGAAACAATTTCTCTAGGCACGCCAAATCTAGTAAAGGTTTCAGTAAAAATAAAATCAAAAACTTTTTCTGTAGCAAAGGAAACAACTTTAGCTTCTACCCATTTTGTAACAAAATCTGTACAAACCAAAATATTATTTTTACTTAATGACATTGGATTTATTGGCCCTATAAAATCAATAGCCCATTTTTCAAATGGCTCAATCATAACTTGGGGGCATAAAGACATTTCATTGGTTTGATTAGGCTAGCCCATTCGTTGATAGCTATCACATCACCTGACATATTGTTTGGCATCCTTAAACAAGGAAGGCCAAAAGTAACTAGCATGCAATACTTTATATGCAGTTTGCTTATCAGCGAAGTGGGCTCCACAAGGTTCATCATGAGAATATTTCAATATGTCAAACACTTCCTCCTCTCTTACACATCTACAGATAATCAGATCTGGACCAGTGTAAAAGAGATCTCCTTGAATCCAAGATTATGCATCACTTTTCTGAATAATATTCCACTTTTCACGAGTGGACAAGTGGGGTGGTGTTTTCCAAGTAACCAAGTAATTAGCAATGTCAGAAAACCACGTAGAATCTATTGACATAGAAAAAAACATGTTCATCCAAAAAATCATCATTAACAGGAGTTGCTTCACCAGGATTATTTAATTTGGAAATAAAATCTGCTACAACATTAGATTTTCCTGGTCTATCAACAATAGTAACATTAAATTCCTGCAACAATAGCAACCACCTAGTCACTCTACCGCTAGTCAATGGTTTGTTCATCAAATATTTAATGATCAGTTTGTACAAATGCTTCAATCCTGTAATATAGTGCCTGAACTTATTAATTGCAAAAATTACAGCTAAAAAGTCTTTCTCTGTAACTGTATAATTTAATTCAGTGGAAGAAAAATTCTTACTAATATAATAAATAGCATAGGATTTCTTAATTTCCTCTTGTCCTAAAGCTACACCAATAGCCAAATCTGAAGCATCAGAGGAAATGTGAAAAGGCAGGGGCCAGTTAGGACCTCTCAAAACTGGTGCCTGTACTAACTTTTCCTTCAATGTTTCAAAAGACTATTGGCAAGATGTGGACCAAGAAAATTCAATATCCTTAGGTAGAAGTCGGAAAAGAGGGGCAGCTATCTTAGAAAAAATGTCAATGAATCTTCTATAGTAACCAGCATGTCCTAAAAAACCTCTTACTTCCCTTTGAGTTTTGGGTGCAGGAAGATGCAGAATTATTTCGATCTTTGCTGGATCAACCTGGATACTTTTACCAGAAATCAAATGGCCAATTACCACTCCCTCTTTACACATTAATATGCTTTTATTTTCACTCAAGGCGAGATGGGCTTCCTGACAACGAAGAAGTACTTTCTCCAGATTTTTGAGAGCTTCCTAAAAAGAATCACCAAACACAGAAAAGTCATCCATATAAATTTCTACAAATTCTAAATCAGCAAAAATGGCCAGGACTGCCCTTTGAAAGGTATTCAGGGCATTACATAAACCAAAGGGAAGCACTTCATAAGAAAATTTACTCCATGGACATGTAAAATTAATTTTATCTTGATCTTCAGGTGCAATCTGTATCTGGTTATAGCCAATGAAGCCATCCAAAAAGGAAAAATATTTCTTTCCTACAAGGGTATCAAGCACTTGGTCAATGAAAGGGAGAGGGAAGTAATATTTGAGAGTGGATTTGTTTAATTTTCTATAATCAATACAAATATGCCACATTCCATCTTTCTTAGGTACTAGCACTAATGGAGAGAGCCACTGACTGTTGGAAATAGGATAGATAAACCGACATCCAAGAGTTTTTGTACTTCTTCCTTTACAATATCTCTTAGAGCTGGATTCATTCACCTTTGGGGTTATTGGAAAGGTTGGGTTCCTTCCTGAATATAGATATGATGTGTACAAGTTTTAGGAGGAATACCCTTCATATCTTCATAGCCCCAAGCAAAGGCACTAAGATGGTTTTGCAACAAATTCACAAGATTCTCTTGCTGAGATGAGTCCAAATCTAGACTAATATGCAAGGATTTACCAGGGCTAATCTCAACAAGAGTAGTGTCAAGATCAGGAGTACTCAAGGGAGTGGTCAAATGCAGCGGTACATAAGAATGAGAATCATGATTATCTTGAAAATCTAGGCTGAAAATCTAGCTCAATGGCTCAAAATTAGGCATAGTGTCTAGATTATTCAGGAAATCTTGAATCTCATCTTCTTGTGAAGACCCAGTATAATGGTGGATAAGGGAAATGGGTTGAGTCTCCTCATCACTACTTTGATTCAACCATAAAGTATCTCGAAGGTCCTGAATGGACCTGGCAGGGGGGTATAAGGTAAATTTCTTCCTAGAATCTCCATGTGAAATATACATATCACCGGAACGACATCCAATATATGCATCGGCCGTAGCAAGCCATGGTTGACCCAAGATCAAGGGATGTCCTCCTACTGGGTTGTTTGGCTGAATCACAATGAAATCAACAGAATATTCCCAATAATCCAATGAGATGATCACATCGTCCAATACTCCTTCTGGCTTAATTTTAGATCTATCTGCTAATTCAAGCATAGTGGGTGTAGGGCGAAGATGATATAACCGAAGTTGATCCATGATTTTCTTAGTCATAACATTAACGACTGCCCCCAGGTCTATAAGAACATTAGAGACAAGGACATTTCCAACCTGAACTGAGACAACAGGGTTTCCAGGATCAATATATTTTTCCATAGACACACATCCTGTCATCAACTCTGCTGCCCTACCAACAAATTGAATGGTTTGGAGTTCCAATCTCTTCCTCCCAGGTTTCTTGAGACAGAGTTCCTTAATAATCTTGGTACAAATGTGGATCTCTTTAATGGCTTGAAGCAAAGGTATCTTAATGAAAATATTCTGAAGCTTAGATGCCAAACTAGTCTCAGAAATAGGCCCACTTCTTTCCATTACTAGCCTCTCTGGGAAGGGAGGCTGGTTGGAAGAAGATGGAAAGGATTTAGAGGGTAAGGGCTGCTTAGTGACAACTTTTGGAGAATGTTTAAGAGTTTCCTCTTCTCCTTTCTCTTCAACAATCACTATAGGTTGCTTCTGATTTTCTGATGTTACAATCCTTCCTGATCTTAATTGAATATCATGAACCCCAACTGGAATAGACTGGTAATCAAATGGTAAAGGTGGGTTTGTTAGATAGATCATTTTCACTGCTTTATTATTGTTAGGATTGGGCATAGGTTGAGCAGGCAACTAAGGAGGTCGAAAGGGTGGAGGTAAAGGCAACGGTGGAGTAAATTGACTCAAAAGTTGAGGCATTGAATAAGGTGTATGTGTAGATGGATATCACTACATAGGTGGCTGGTGGGAGTATGGAGAATGAGTTGGCCCTCTCCAACCTTGTTGCCATGGTTGAGAAGGTTTCCCATGCTGATATTGATTCCCATACTGCCACTGTTGATTAGTGTTAGGATAAGAATATACATGTGAATTGTAACCAAAATAGTGTGGAGAAAATTCTGGAGCCATACCTGCACCTACCTGAGGCCAATTCCTTCTTACTCCCATAGCATAAAAGTATTCAGCTTCAGGATGTCCCCCTGTAAATACAGCTTTAAGTCCTGGTATAGAGAGACATTTTTTTGTGACATGGTCTTCTGCACAAATAGCACACTTATTAGTTTCTTTAAAATTAAGAGGACACTCTTTAGGAGGATGCTTGTCTCTACATTTAGGACATAAAATACATAATGACTCTTGTTCCTTCATGAGTTTTTGCTGAAATTTTAAAGAGTATAACTGTTTGGTAACAGTATTCATTATATCAATTTTCATGTTTTCCATTTTATTTTCTAGTTCAATAATCATAGCATCAGTAGATTCAATTTTTCTATTTCTATTTCGAGTTCCTCTACCAGATCTATACTGATTTCTTGAAAATTTCTTGCATAATTCACAATTTTTTTCAAAAGTTTGCTGAGAAATATCACCTTGTCCTAACAGATTTAAATTATTTCTAGCATTATCAGAAAGTCCTCTTAAGAACAAGGTTCTAATAATACTGGGATAAAACTTAAGTTTTGACCTTTGTAAAATATACAGAAATATTTCTAGGTAATCTTCAAGAGTTTCATCATCATCCTGTATGATTGTAAAAATCTCATCCTGCATGTCCCAAGTTTTGCAATATTCTTGATATTTAGACAAAAACACTCTCTTCATCTGATCCCAAGAGGTTATAGTGTTTCCTCCTAACCCCATAAACCAGCGTAGATCTGAGTCCTTGAGAGTAACAGGAAATAATCTTAACTTCTGAGCGTCAATTGAATAATCATAACTTCTACACAGAATATTAAACTCGAATAGAAAAGAGTCAGGATCTTCATGAACTTTACCATGTAAATGAGGGAGAGCTGATGATGGAATATTCTTCATTTGCGCCACAGTATCAGGATCCACAACTGGAAACACAAAAGTGGATTGTTCTTTACTTACCTGGTTTTCACCAGTCCCTTCTAAATGATCTTCATGGTCCACCTTTGTTTCCCTTTTACTTGTACCGCTCTCAATAGGCTGATCCACACCTGAGTTGTTGTCACCAGAATCCAGGTGGATTTTTCCTGCGTGATGGTTTTGAATTGGATTGGTCTTCTTGCTTATAGAAGGAGACCCAATATAAGAATTTTTTTCATAATTCTTTTGGCCCTTAGTGGGCTTCGAACACTTACCTTTTCTAGGCATTCATTTCAAAAAAGAAATAAAAATAACAAACAACTTCTAGTAAAAAATGTTGTCAGAAATCAATTAACACAAGTAAAATTACTTCAAAGAATATTTTCCAAACAATACTGAAAAAATAAAGAAAAAATTACCTCTATTATATAATCAGAAAATTCTTACCAAATCAAATCGCCTCCCTGACAACGGCACCAAAATGTTGGGTGCAGGAATTACACTTAAGAAAACTCCTCAACACTTAATTTTTCAACCAGGGGGATCCGTAAACTTATAAATGAAGCACAGGAAATGCCAGAGATGGTATGAATCTTCCTAATATAAATCCCTACTTTCTTTAAAGGAAATATTGCAGAATCAAATTAAAAAGAGAAAAAGGCAACTTGAACCATCAAAATAATCTAAGACTGGAAAAATAAAGAATGCATTTGCAAGAGGGAATTAAAGATAAAAGGTAATCACTCTAGCTAATTATTGTTTAACTACTGAGTGTGTGTTTTTATTTAGCAGAGACACTAGTAGTCTCATCATATGGGCCCTTAAACCTGCTCCTTTAGAGATTTCCTTCTTACACTAATCTGTCCTGCACTATCGCAGTCTGCTTGCACTAGTGCAGGAACAAAGATTTATCCAGAAGGTATAAACGGTGTCTTTAATAAAGGATTTTTACTTCATGCAAGGGCTTGAAATTTTCCAGTTTCAAAGCACTCAGATCCCGTGGCAATAAACTAGTTCTTGCACCGGATCAGAGCTTCCTGCACTTAGCATTTAATTCTT
The DNA here is from genome assembly GCA_034641835.2 of Pinus albicaulis. NCBI lineage: Eukaryota > Viridiplantae > Streptophyta > Pinopsida > Pinales > Pinaceae > Pinus > Pinus albicaulis. The sequence goes on along the minus strand of CM076577.1, from coordinate 558,271,183 downwards.
AAAATGAGTGCTTAATTATTGCAAGTGTTATTATACTGTTAAATCTAATTGCACACATAAAAAGTGAATGTTTCTAATCTTAACAAAGTGCAGGAATAAATAAACAATCAATATACATTTATCCTATCATAAGAATTTAATGAAAGAAAGAAGATTGCGGGAAGTAGACTAAGAAGGTTTGTTGCATCACACCAACGTGCATTGGTGCAGATTCATATCTCTTGCTTGGACCAGGTGGGAAAAACCAATCAAACAGAATAGCAGAAAAGGAGATATCACACCAACGTGCACTGGTGCAGGGTTATTTCTCCTGCTTGGACCAGGCGAGGAAAACCAATCTAAAATCAAGTGCAGGAAAAGGAAATATATCTACTTCACACAATGGATCCGCTTTTACTCAGCCAGGAATGCAATTTTTTGGGTGCATGCATGAAGTATTTTTGCATAATGTCTCTATGAATACATGGAGTATTTTTGCAATCTTGCAATCTATGAAGGCATGAAGTATTTTTGCAAAATGTCTTTATGAATTTTTTATTTTTTTTAAAATTTTCTCTCTTATTGAAAGCATGAAGTGCTTAATCTGAACTCTTTATGTTTTTTTAGGTATTTGGTCCAAATAGAATTGGATTTTAGGTTTCCAATTTTGTGAACATGGGAAATCAAAGGAATTGCATATCAAGGCACGATCGAAAAAGAAAATATTTAGTGGATAAAAATGAGAGATTACAAAAAAAAGGCAAGAGGAAAGGGAAAGATTAAGGCATGAAATAAATGTGGAGGTAGAGCATCGTGAAATAGATGTAGAGGTACATTACAATGACGAGGAAATGAGAAATTTTGAGGAACTTGTCAACAAGAATATTGATATCGATGTCATTGGTGAGTCAATTTAGTTTCTTCAATTTGAATTTTGTATTTTTTTTTTTTTAAACATTGTAGTTCAAAATAGTTTTAAAATTAAAAATATGTATATAGGTCAATTTCAAATTAGAAGTTTTAATATTGTTTTTTATGTAAGGAAAACATCAGAACCACAAGAAGATACTACCACAAATGTCCAAGAGAATATTGATATCGATGTCACGGGTGCGTCAATAGTTTCTTCAATTTGAATAAATTGTATTTTTTTTTTAAACATTGTAGTTCAAAATAGTTTTAAAATTAAAAATATGTATATGTAAATTTAAAATTAGAAGTTTTAATATTGTTTTTTATGGAGGGAAAACATCAAAACCACAAGAAGATACTACCACAAATTTCCAAGAGAATGTTGATATCGATGTCACTGGTGAGTCAATAGTTTCTTCAATTTGAATTTTGTGTTTTTTTTAAAACATTGTAGTTCAAAATAGTTTTAAAATTAAAATATATATATGTCAATTTAAAATTAGAAGTTTTAATATTGTTTTTTATGCAGGGACAACATTAGAACCACAATAAGATACTACCACACATCGAATTTCACTGCAATTAATTGGAAGTTCCAAGAACGTTGTATACAACTACAAGTTTCTAGAAAATATGGATCCAACTAAAATTGAAGAATTGGGACCACCAATGGCTAAAAGGATAGTTTGAGATAAAGTAAAATCTGGATTGAAACATACTTTTGAAGGTTTATCTATCATAGCACAAGCTCAACTGTTACGTGGATTTATATAGCACAAATCTCTCAAAAATGCTGTGGAATTATTGGGCATTAAAAGTGAAAAAGAGGTTTTAGCAAATGAAATGGTAACAAAAAATGTGACGTCGGCGCTTGGCACACTAGCCAAAGGGAAATCTGAAGTTGAAAAGAATGCTCGTAGAGCACTTTTAATAAGTGCAGTCGCGAAAGGAACTCCATCAAGTCGGTTGATGTCAACAACTTCAAAATTGATTAAAACATCAAGAAAAAGTTTATGGAGGCATTCAAAATTTAGAACTCAAATAGATGAGAATGATGAACTTGCATGTTGGGCTAATATCTGCAGGCGTCCATATCATGATAGACTTCCTGATGGTGTGAGGGATAGGGTAAAATATTTTTGGGATTCGAATTCTCATGTGTCTCCAAATGAAAAGGATCAACTGCGATGCCGTATATCTAAGGGAGTTTATGAATCTCATTCCAAACATATAACACAGGTCAATCAAGTAGAATTATTCGAGAAATTTATGGAGAGTAATACAAATATGAAGATTTCCCTTAGCACATTTGTGAAGCTTAAACCATGGTATGTCAAGCATATCATTATTCGAGACAGATGTTGTTTTCGATACCATGTAGAATTCCAATTATAGTATGAGACATTTGTAAATTTTGGCATAAAATATTGGTCAAATGACCCTCCTCCTTCAAGTGTTCATGAATTTTTATCAAAGATATTATGTCCACGAGAGAATAACGAATTATTTAAAAAAAACGAATGTGTTGGTGGAAGAAAATGCAACAAATGTTCTCATTTGGAACTCTACGATGAAAAGTATTCCATTGATCCTAATGATCCTAGACTGTCAAATCTCAGTCTGAATTGGAAGCGATATGAATATGTTACTTACACTCGTGTTGCAGATTCAAGCACAACATCAAAAAAGATCACTTTACTTGACGATGAGATTCCAGTGACATATTTTATGGAGAAGTTCAGGGTGAAAATATACAAATATATTAAGCATCGTTATATAGCACGATGGCAGGATTTACAGTTCAAGCAATCACATGAGGTGTTCCCAAAAGGAACAATATTATCAGTGTTTGATTTCACTGAGAATTACACGTTTAGTCCACAAAAGGAGATACAAAGTAAGTATTATTATTCAGACCAAGTATCTATATTTGTGCATATTTTGTATAGACACGCAGAGCTTGCTGTCGATGGTTTTGATAGCGATGAAAATAATCATGAGTTGATTAAGGAGTACCATTTCTACATCAGTGATGATCGAACACATGACACGTGTTTTGTTCAGCATTGTTTTAATGTTATTTATAATTAATTTTTGAAACGAAGAGTCACTTTTAAAGAACATTGGGTATGGTCAGATGGTTGTGCTGGTCAATTTAAATCATCAAGATCATTCTATTGGTTGTCTCGTCTTCATAAGAAAACCAACATTCGACATACATGGAATTTATTTGAGACAGGGCATGGAAAAGGAGAGCATGATGGTGCTGGGGAATGCATAAAACATGCACTTAGGAGTTATCAATTGAATCACTCAGCTTCTCGACTTGAAAATTCTTTAGATGTTGTTAATTGGTGCAAGGACAATTTAAGTCATGTATCGAACCCAAGGATGGCTGATGTGCACAGGTAGGTGTACACATTTAACTAAAAATATATTATACATGTCTATATATATATGTGTGTGTGTGTGTGTGTGTGTGTGTGTATACATATATGTGCACGTATTTTGTTATCAAAAAAATATTTAATATTTTTCAAAATTTTACTCATACATATGTGTGTGTTTTTCTCAAGAAGGTACTTTTGGAATATTAGAATGGGTGATGTTGATAGATCATTTCCATTTAATACCAGTGTAATCCCTAAAACAAGAAGTTTACACTCAATTAGGAGTAAGAACATGACAAATATACATTGCATTGAGAAATGAAAGTTCTCTTGCTTTTGTTATGCATGTATTGATCAGACAAAGTCCATCGATGAATGTGAAAACCAAATTAAGAAATTTGTTCAACCATGGAAACATGAACAATTGACACCATTTCCCCCATTTGGAAACATGAGTGACAAGGAAATGGACAATGAAGTGGCTGTGATTGACAATGATTATGATTGTGTCTCTGATATGGTTAGAGAAGGTGATGTCTTCGCTGTCATTGCACCAGAAAATAATCAAGAAAAAGTGAATTATTATTTATTACGATGCACTATGTCTAAATCCGCATTGTTGCAAGAGTCTAATGATCCATCAAATTATACATACCCAATCGGTTCAATGGTGTTAATGGGACATTTATTTGAAGAAGTAAAGAAATGTAAAGATCATATTATTTTTCAATATTACCAGCCAGAGGTTATTTATGCCCAATATAGTCACTTGGTCATAGCAACTTGACTGCAATTGAAGCAAGTGAAGAGTAGAAAAAAACAACGACAATGGAGGTTATCGATAGATGATCATGATGCCATTCTGGAAAATTTGCCACTAGCACATTTCATATGGGTGGAACACATTGTTCAAGATGAACAATGAACTTTGATTCTAGGGTTAGAACATATAATTGCTACAATGCATTGCACTTTATATAGTTTAAGACTATATTGTGGATTTCTTGAACAAATAAATTGACATGTGGATGCTTAGATGTGTGTTGGTACGAACAATATATTATGATCTACTGGATTAGGGTGCTTTTCTAGATAATTAATATATGGTGATTTAATGTGTCCATCATGTTTACTCCTAGATGATCTTAACTCGCCCCTTTTTTTGCATGGATATGATGGTGATCGTGAATGAATATATTTAGTTAAATGTATATATATAATAATGGATTTAATGTGTCCATGGTGATTTAATGTGTGCATCATGTTTACTCCTAGATGATCTTAACTCGCCCCTTATTTTGCACATGGATATGATGGTGATGAATGAATATTTAGTTATTTAATGTATATATATAATAATGGATTTAATGGTGATTTAATGTGTCCATCATGTTTACTCCTAGGTGATCTTAACTCGCCCTTTTTTTTGCATGGATATGATGGTGATGAATGAATATTTAGTTAAATGTATATATATAATAATGGATTTAATGGTGATTTAATGTGTCCATCATGTTTACTCCTAGATGATCTTAACTCACCCCTTTTTATTTTTTAATTTGATTTGAAACATTTTTTTTTATCTGATTGAAACCAATTCTTACTCTCCCTAAAAAATTTTTTCTTCCTTCCATTGATTTGAATCCAGTCTTTCTCCATCTATGTTCTTTTTATTTAGTAGTAAGAAAAATACCAAGCACAAAATGGAAATTAAAAAGCTCCCATATTTTCTTTTTCATTTGATTTAATCCTAGTCTTGCTCCATTAATATTCCTTTTATCTACTAGTAAGAAGATTCATAAGAACAAAACAAGATGAAATATAAAAAATCTCCAAGATTGAGAATGAATGAAATAGTCGCAATTAGGGTTTAATGAATTTTATTTCAGGGCCTAATTAAGGTTTAATAATTTTTATTGCAAGGCACTTTGTTTGCGGTTTATTTTTATATTTTCTCATTTAACCATGGAGTGTAGATGAGACCTAAGCTCTGCTTAATTAAAATATAGCTATTTTGATCTTTCCGCACGCAACATTTTAGATTTCTGTATACATATTTTCTTTGGTCGTTGCCAACAATATTGGGGATTTATCTTTCGGTTTCTTTGGTCATTGCGAACAATATTGGGGATTTTTTTTTTGGAGGATAAAAAATCTTTTGACAGGTAATGCTATTTAATTGCATTCGGTGAGTTGCTTGTTGGATTTGTTTTGAGATCATAGTTTATTTGGTATCTTTCATAATTTTTTATTTTATTTTTGAAAAAATGCACCGATCGACATGGTAGGGAAAATTTTTGTACTGGTCACTTATTAATAATAATTTAGTAACATTAAGGAGAAGTTATGTCTGCAATGGATCCAATTTTTGTTTTTTCAATTGCAGTAGGTGGCTTCTTTGTTGGCTTGATTATAGTTAGCATAGATCCTAATTTATTTGTTTTTTTCCACAATATTTTGAATTTAATTAAAAAATTGGCAGGTATGACATAATTGAGAGAATGTTACTAAATATCATTGATTGTTGGATACTGTTGGATTAAATTATGTTTAAGTGAATCTTGTATGTCATTGAAGTAATCGACCTTCTTGTCAATGTTATAGTCTGAATTATATGTGCCTTGATTGAATTAACTTTGTGTAATATATGCATATGTGTGCCTTGATAAGATACCGTGAAGTCTCAGTGGTAAGTGTGAAACTCCGTGTCATTAACTAGTTGGAACTTGCATGTATTGATTGCTTGACTGTTTGTGAACGAAGGAGTTATTTACCCAGGTTTTGTGAGCAGGAAACCCTCTGAAATTGGGTTTTAATTGTGTTTGTATGTCATGTAAGAGGTCGGAATTCATGTCAAGGTTCTGGTGTCTATTGAATGAATGCAAACCTACGAACTGAATCCTATATGATATACTCAGTAATTAGGGTTTTCAGTGACGCTCTGTTCTAATGGGAAGCCAAGTCAAAGATGATGACGTCAGGATTGAATGTATGAATGATTATAATTGAGCTCGTATGTATAATTGAGGAATTGTTCCAATTTATGTGTGAATTTCTATGGATTCTTGGTCGAATTCTGTGTGAGGAGGTTCGATCTCAGAGGAAAATCATACACCCAGTTGTGTATGTATGGTGAATAAAAATCCGGCTTTGAAAACCCATATGAGGATCCCATGGCAATGGTAACAAGGGAACTGTATTACAGAAACTGAATACAGAGAAATAACCTGCATCGTCTGCATGTTGGAGAGGGTTCGTATAATCGACCTCTGTCATACAACGAAGATTGGGTGACACTGCGAAGTCCAACACGGTAATAGCATTGGCGAATGAGACTTTGGGTGAACTGTCGACGGAAAGTGGATCATAGAGAAGAAATTGAAAGTGTAGTTTCTGAAGAAAATGGAGAAGCAAAACCTTAGTGTGACGGAACCTTGAGTTGCTCTAGTGGAACCATGAAGAGAACAGTAAAGGCGGGTTCTTTGTCGAAACCGGGAGTATCGCGTGTTGTAGAGGTGGTATGGAAATTTTGTCAAAAAAATGCGATGTGTTTAGGCGTGTGCCACGTGGCCTTGGCTGGTTTGCAAAAACCACCATGATCGCGTGAATTTGGAGGAGCGAGTCACGTGCAAATTTGTTGCGCGATATCTGATTTCATCCATTCAATTGCCCGGAAGAGCACGGCGTGTTGTGGACCCTTGGATCCGTTCTGCAGTTTATGAAAAGGTAAGTTATTGTGAGACCCGATATACATACTATAAATATGGGCATAAGTTGTTTATTTAATGTAAAATCTCAGTCTTTGACATTTGGTGTTGTTAGTCTGCAGGGCCCGAATGCCATAGTATGTTGATACATATACAAAAATAAACTTTGTGAAATGAATTTATGTGCGGCCATTAGTATCTAATTGTTTTATGATTTGGAAGGTGGATATTATACTTAGAATATAGGCTTATGAAAGCCCCTCTATTCTTATTATCTGAAACATATAGAGCTATTATTGTGCCATTATAGGTGAAACTCGTATGATCTGTAGGTTCCTATTCTCTTGATCCCTAGTTTTGTCTCACTCTGCTATATAATACAACAATTTAAGCATAGGCTTTATGATATATTAAACATCTTTAATGTACAAGACAATGGAATGTCCTGAAGTGGAGGGTAGCAAATTGTTATGCACCAATGGAAATGCAAGCTTCGAACTTGGGAGTTTCAGATCTCCTCCCCTGGATTTGATTTCATCGGGAAAGGTGCATACTTGTTTTCTTAGCTGTGCATTATACAGGATTATTTGTTAGGTTTGGTAATCCATCATATAATACTATTTTTACTTTGGCATAAATGGTGGAGCATTTTTTATTGAATTTCATGCATTGGACCATTGTTGGATTGTTTTATTTACTGTAATTGGTATTATTTTCAATGGAAATAGTGTCAAGCTCTGGATGAGGATACATGGAAGAGACATGCTGAGAGGAAATTATGTCATGTTGACATACTTTTGGTGATTTGTTGGACATTACTAATTTATATCATCTTATCTACATATTTGGAGGTAGTGTCTACATATTCGGAGTGTTTGAGTATGTGGTGGAATTACTACATATTTTGATGCATGCTTCACTCTTGAGGATGTTATTCCATGCCATCCAATGAATATTTAACATATTTGGAGGCATGACTGACCACCCTTTGGGACTCTTCGCAATAAAAAATGCATGTTTTTAGGAGTACCTTATACTAGAGGTTGACAAATTGCAAATATGCATGTTTCAAGGAGTCAAAGCATCTTCATGGGGAAGTGCCCGACCTTAAGTACTGACAAATAGAAATCAAACATCTTCAATGTCAAGGCATATTTAGAGGAGTGTTCCACTGTTAGCAAGGAATCCAAGGACTTTTATACTATTTGGTTAGTGATGGGCACTATTTCTCGGTCTTTTTATTTTCAATTAAATCCTTTCTTTTCCGTGATTATTTTTGTCAGCAAAATGATTTTTTATGTTTACCATAGAAGTGGATTCGTCCTTTATCCAGTTTGATATGTTAATTTTATGCATTTTTCATATCATTTAAATTTCACAGAGCTTTTCCTCCAACAATGACGAAAAAGTGCCCCTCAGGAGCATACATTAATTTGATAGATTTGTAGTTCTAATTCTATTTGAACTTCAGTTAATTTTTATTTTTTTTTCAGTATGACATTGGAAAACAATGTATATGTTGTAAAAATTTGGGTTTATATTCATAAAATTGTCATTTAACTTTTAGTGTTGAAGAACCATGGGGCTCAAATCTGCTTGATGGTTTGTTTTTAATAGCAAAAAATACATAGGCTTTCATGCTATTATTTTTCTGTGTTACTTTGATTAATCATATTTTGCATCTATGTGGAACTGTATGATTGTTTATGCAGGTTTTCTTAATTCATGGTTTAGTTTCTGCAACAATGGAAACTTTATCACCAGTTTGTGTCACAATACAGCGGCGCCATTTGATGGTTAGTTTAATGTACTTTTATTTTGTTCCTTGGGAATGATTGTTAGGAGAAAAAATGTTTTTCATAGTATGTTTAGTAGAGAAGGTGCAACAATGGCTATCTAAACCATAGCTGGGATAGTTGTTTCTGGATGATGTTCTTAAATTCTTACTTTTATCTGATATTATGTAGAGAGAAGCTAATTCAACTGCATTTGTTATAGCCTATGTTGGTATCCATCAAAGTGATATTTTCACATCCAAGTTATTCCAAGGTTTGGCTAAGTCGATCATGCTAGGTTTTACATTGCCCCATCTGGATGTGTTGTCTCCACAATTAATTGATGTCTTCCCTGTTTATGAGTTGTTCCTTTGAGATTCAGCATGGAATTAAACAAGTCTCATAGGATTGTATCAGTGGGCATAATATAGAAACCTATGGAAGTCTTAGACCTATGAGGTATCCCATCGGAGTGCAGCTCTATTTTTGCTATAGTATTTATTTTGTTTGCACACTTACCTAGAACTTGCAGTTGCTACATCATTACAAAGTCTACTACGCTGCTTTGTTTTTCATTCCTGTTGTAGTGAAACATTTTTTTCCACATTGACGAGCATCGAAAGCATGTGTTTCCTTTGCAAGTGTGGGGGTTATTTGCTCCAAAATATATGTTTGAAGTTATTGGTCTCCTCCTTACAGACAGCTTAATTTTTTTGGCCGCTTTTTATTATTTTTAAGCAGTGAAGAAAAAATTGAGATGTCATGGACAACAATAATTGACAAATATGTATTGCGTACAGATCAGGTCCTTAAATTTGATGTAGATAAGGTCAGTTTGTCTGGTTCTAAATAATAGAAATAAGATACTCTTTTATGTTCCATACTTCTATACAATTGTTTGTCAAATTTCTAAACAATTTAATTTTCTTCCATTTGTATCTAAACCACTGTAACTTGGTATTTTTTCAACTGTCATAGTTCATCTAAATCATATTTGGTTATAATTTGTTGGACAGCTTCCAACACCTACATATTCACAAAGGCTATGCAGTGGATAAAATATCCGTTCAGTATCTCAGCAATTATATTATTGCATGAAAATATATCTTAGTTTTTCAAGCATTACTTATATCAGTGGTACCTGTGTCTTGTATGATTCAGGGATTTCCCAAAGGATAAATCGTGCAAGCAGGATATGTCTTGCCAAAGGAGATTATTGCAGTTATAAGGCCACATGCTTTTAAAGCAGATAATGTAAGTAAGAGATCAAATGACTTGGATCAGAAATCAGTTGTGAAGGATAACATGGAAATGAAGATTGATATTTGCGTTATCCCTCAAGATGACTCTGCTCAAGACCCTTCACCCGCTGGTGATGTGAAATTCAGCATGCAGACAAAGGCTTGTTCTTGTAACAAAATTCATGGTTTGTATAGTTTTCGTATGGAAGGATCAAAACTAAATGAAATGTTTGAGAAGGCTAGAAGATACAAGTTTATATTTTCTATGGTAAGCTTTGATGTTTGTTCTTGTTTCATTTTTACATTTGTGACTTTGAAAGTGATGTTGGAGCTTGAAATTACTTCAAAATTCATCTAGGAGAAAATAAACCCAAGTACAAAAGGATTGGTCTGTGTCAGATTTTCAGAAGGATGAGCTACATTGTAATCCTCCCTTCATGAGTTTTTCGTTCAACACACACGATCAAAAGGTTTATGTTTTTCTAACCAAGGATCTCTAATACGGGGGCATCCTCGGTTGTAAGCAATCAACGTCACCCAAATAAATATTTTATTTTCCCAATACAAGGCCCAAATCTCTGAGTGCAGAGGCTTTGATATTCTTAAATATGAGTTGAGTGAGACTGATAATATTATAATTAACAAGAAAATTTATTTGAAATAATATGTACCAAATGGATCAGTGTTTTCAAGAAGACGATGAAAAATAAAACCACTCCCTCTATTCATTCACAATTCATTGATCATCATTACGTCCTTAATTCATTGCAGGCTAAGGTGGTCCTAGACAAGAATGATAAATACACTAGTGTTTATGATTCAGACATGGAAACTAGTTACAGAGTGGGTGCATTTCTATTTCTCCTTCTAAGCCAAATACGGATAATGGATGTCACAAGATATATATGTTGTGGAAATTTTCTCAAGCCAGGAGAAAATTTCTCTTGTGAATAAGATTATATGATGTGCATTGAGGTGTGCATGAAGCTCTTCTTGCACTATTTTAAGATCTCACTGTGCTTCTGCTTTCTAAATGTCAAGAAAATGATATCTATACTGACAGTCATCTTATTTTTCTAGGTTGAATTCATCATCGCAAGACTTATTTTATTCGTAGCGGAGCAACAAGAAAAATCACATACGAAAAATACAGGGGATATTTATAAAAAGTTTGATCTTTCTTCTGAAAGGAATTTACAAATTTCACCTTGATTCTGAGCAAGCTGTAGTATGAAAGCTTTGCTACAGCCAAGGAATGTGGGTGGGCACCATGTGGTAGATAATCTGCTATTTCGATGAGCAGTTGTGATTAACAGGCTTTGGAGTAGAGAAGTATCACTTTACTCTGTGTTGTACACATTTATGTCATTCTTAGCACATATTTATGTCCTTATTATAAGTAAATATTCAAAAAATGCATCCTCCGTTTGTATCTTGTCAAACAAATTTAGATTTCAATGCAGATAGATTTTTACAGTCTTGAACGTTCCATGCTGATTTTTTGACAATTTCTATTGAACTTATTGCATATTGTATAGTGTTACGTGACTTGGAAACAAATAAACTACAATATAAATCAAATATCAATTATTGTCTCATCTTTTTGGGTTTGAACTTTTTGAAAGAACTTGTGATGATATAAGCATTAAAAGAAAAATAATTATAGAACACTTAGTGAAGAAGATGAGTCTACAGAACCAGTTCTATCAAGTCTATTAGTATCTAAGACATCCATCATGTATTCATAAGTTTAAATAGAACTAAAAGCTATAAATGAAGACCATCATTCCTATAATTGAATAATAAAAAGAACCTGAAATACAGTTATGACTATCTTAGTATTAAAAATAAGGGTATTGGTAATAGAAATAAGAAACGGTAGTAAAGGAGATACAACGACCCAATCACATATTAACTCTAAAAAGCTATCATTATTATAAAACACACATCATTGGTTACAATTTGTTGCAATTCAAAATTCATTTCTAACAGTGATACCTATTATCAACAATTTCTAGAAAGCTAAATAATGAGATTCATGCTGTACTTCCATACATATAAAAAAATCCATCATAAACCAATCTTCTACTCTAAACATCATCTTTAACTATTATCCATGATTTTACTCTGATCTCTCTGCATATCGCACCACTTTTTCATCATTGAGATTGATTCCGACCATGGCTTCTCCCAAATCACAACTAACCTCAGCCAGAACGTGAGAGTCATTATAGTGAGTTAGAGCCTGCACAATTGCTCGAGCCCTGTGAGCTGGATCACCACTTTTGAACACCCAATCACCACAATGTCAGTTTCTTCCTTCCCAATAGTAGAATCACCCACTTTTCCTGGAGAAGGCGACTGGTTAAAAATCTTTAAAGCACATTTCTGAAAATCTTCTATCACATTTAACTCTGTTTTCAATTTCTTAAATTGCTCAAACAATCTTATAACTTCTTCTCTTTCTTTGCATAAATATTGTCATTGTTCAATCTCAGCTTCAAACTCAGTTTTCCTTGCTTCTAGTGTGGCCTTGTGATCATCAATGATCTTTTGGATCTCCTCCTGCAATAACAGCAAGATTATTATGGAATCCCATCAAAAATTAAAAAAATAAAATAGTATCTGAAATCACAAGATAATTAAAATAAAGAGCATGATACTAAAGTAAGAATAAGGAACTGGAGCTGCTGGATCCTGGACAAAGTGCTTGCATTGATTAACAATAAGCAAGGTAAATTATTCTCCTATTAAACATTGTTACCGATGAAATAGGTAACCTGACCTCAAAACGAGAACTCTAGCCCAAAAAGTCTCAAAAAACATGAAAAAACACCCCAAAAACAAAAGTGTGTCTTCCAGAACGCACTTGTTTTTTTTTTTAAGGTCAAATTTCAACATTTTATAAAATTATGCTAAAAACAAAATTGTTTGTTGAAAAAAGGTTTGAAAAAACACCCTCAAAACAAAACCAGTTGATGCTGGAATAACAAAAAAAAGATTGTCATAATTTTGACACTTGTAACAATGGAATTAAAGACAACATATTAGGAATTTTTTTAAAATTGTAAATTTCTAACATTTTTGATAGATGATGTTAAAGATAAAAAAAATACATGTCTGAAGGGATTATGATTTCGAACAATTTTCATCCATGCTGTTAAAAATAAAATATCTTGACTCTAAACAACCCCAAAATTGTAATTATTGTCAACCATAACATTAAAGATAAAATTTGGTAGCGCATAAAAACCTTAATGACAAGTTGTAAATCTAAAGTTTTTCAATCTTAAGTTTTCAACATACTTGAACAATGAAATTATGGAGAAATTATAAGACTTAAACAATTTAAAAAAATGAACAAGTAAATGAAAAAAATATCATTGAACATAAACAAGAGTGAGTAATTTTAATTTTAAAGGATAAAAACTTATCTTTTTTCAAATCTTAGCATAAGACAAATTTAAATCTAATTTCAACCAAAACCTAAAAATCAAGCATCAAAACAAAGTGTTCCCTTTCAATGATGCATATAATTATTAAAAAATTTAAAAGTATCTTGTACCAAATGGTAACAATACATAATATCATGGTAATATTAAGACATGGTAACAATACATAATATCTTGTATCCTCCAATTTTAAGACATCTGTGCGGTGATGATTTATATTTGTGCCCTTTATTTTTCTCTTTCTGCCAATTATTTTTTCCACTACCATCTCTGGCTTGTACACACCATTAAAAGGGTGGGTACTTGTGGCATACCAATGTACATCAACAGCTATAATCTCTTCATTTTCATTAATGACCTTTATAACCTTAGCAATTCAGAATGGATAGCCAAGTGGATCTTCATCTGCTAACACTGCTATCATGCAACCCTCCTTAAGATCCTTCACAGAACCCCTGTAAAGGTCTTCCATGGCTTCACGTTGTGCACATGATCTTCTAGAACCAATATAGATTTCTCTTTCCTCTACCTGTGGGGAATTAGTAATAGCTTGAGGCTGTTGTTGTTCAACATTATGTGTTTCCTGATGTTCATTTTCATTTGGCATATTTTGTGGCAAAAAAAAAAGAGTCTTCAAAAGCGTATCCACATTTATCGATCTTGAAATCATATCACTTTGATTACTGAAAAAAGACTCCCACCAAACTCGTACTCATTCAAAAAGCGTATCAACAACATCGAAGTACTCATATGTATCTCTAATACATCTTTTAATTTCCTCTAGACATTCAAAATAATTTATGTCTCTCTTCTACCTTCGTGCATTATGGAGTTTAGCAACTGACTGTAATAACAATATCTTTTATGAAAATATTGGACGCTCTGGAATGAACTTGAAAAATGCTAAACCTGATGATGGTTCCCATTCTTCAACAATTTAATACTTCTTGCCCCATATAAGTGTTATCCCATCAATTTTTTTGATACGAAATTGATGCTGGAAGCTAATGTCGTTAAGTTGTTCAATGCATTTCTCCTCACCATGCGATCCAAAAATAAACCTTCACATGTCAATAGTTTCTTCCACCACATGAAAAACAGGCTCTGGAATGTATGATTTATTAATACATTCAATTAATGATGGCAGGCTACCAACACCTTTCCTCCTCAATGTTACTGAAAAACGACTGAACATTTGATCAATATGATCATGAGTATGCCCAACAAGAAGGAAACCAACCTTTATCTTTTTAAAAATTCCCAATTCAACGAGCATGTTTAGATACCCAAAAAGAACTTGATTTTTGTTCTCACGACTTGTGTTGTCTAATTGTAAATACAAAACTTCAGGAAGAATCCCAGTGTTCCCTTTCAATGATGCATATAATTATTAAAAATTTTAAAAGTATCTTATACCAAATGGTAACAATACATAATATCATGGTAATATCACTGCATAATCTAAAAATTCAACATTAGTTTCCATTTTCTATTTTACTTATAATTAAAATATCAACATTGGTACATTGAATATAACATAAATTATTTTTGTAATTCATTGTTGCATTGTCGATATTCTAAAGAGATGAATTCATCATAATTAAAACATATAATCCAACAAACATAGAAATGTCTCATAACTTCATGAAAAATGAGATGGAAGTCAAAAATTTTATTTCAAGTTACCATGCAAACATCAATTACATGAAAGTGTCTTAGATAGTTATTCAAAATCAACCATAGGTTCTGGCACACCATCATAACCTACATCTTCAGATGAATGGCTCGATGCAGATGAAGATGATCCATATTCTTCTCTTTCATCAACTAGTGCTCCATCTAAGTCAACATGCATGCCCACCATTTCAGAGTTCAAAAGTCTTGTAGATCTACGTCTACATTCTGCAGAGTCCCATCTCAATAGTAATTGTTCTGGTAGCAATTTCTTCAAAATATTTATGGTCTGCAACCGAAGAGTTCCTCTCTTTGTCAAATTGAAGTCATACACAAGTATGTCAACATCCTCCAATTTTAAGACATCTGTGCGGCGACGATTTATATTTGTTCCCTTTCTTTTTCTCTTTCTGCCAATTCTTTTTTCCACTACCATCTCTGGCTTGTACACACCATTGAAAGGGTGGGTACTTGTGGCATAGCAATGTACATCAACATCAGTAATCTCTTTATTTTCATTAACGACCTTTATAACCTTGGCAATCCAGAATGGATAGCCAAGTGGATCTTCATCTGCTAACACTGCTATCATGCAGCCCTCCTTAAGATCCTGCACAGAACCCCTGTAAAGGTCTTCCATGGCTTCACGTTGTGCACGTGATCTTCTAGAACCAATATAAAATCAAATGAACGACAGAACTGTTAAGAAATTTACCGCAGAAATAAAATATTTACTGAGAGGAATAATAATCATGAAATAGAATCGACAACAAAACATTAACATAAACACATATGTTTATCCGGGAAAATCCCAAATCCTGGGAAAAACCCAACCAATGAAATTTCATTAACCATTGGCCAAAACCCTGGCCAATCCGGCCAAGTGAGCCTTCATCGCTCACCTCCAGGCCTCCATTACAATGAAGTATTCCCAGCCTCTTATAAGCTCCATTACATGCAATACCATGGGCCAAAACCATCGGTGCACAAAACCATGTGCCCCAAAACCACTATTATTTACCCTAGTCAACTTTGACTCTATCCCGAGTCAAGTTTACTTAACAATTCCCCCCTTAAACTTGACTTGGGGATTATTGACTAAATCCAGCCAAACCTGCTAAATGAGACAACCCCGCTCACTCTAGCTCTTCCCCCCTCAAATTTTTACCCAGGGTAATTGTAAACTTGACATCCCCCCTATCACCTAGGTCTAACCCAGACTTTACCAGTGATTACCCAGATGTACGCATGCCATACCAAGTCTTACATCAGTATGCCCATTTACATGAAAAAATTAACTCCATTATAATAATAATATTTTCTTTTTCATTGTTGCTATTCTTTGTATAGCTATCCTCTCATTTCTCATGGATATCATGACCCATTTTCCATGCATCTATTTTCTTACATTGAACCTTCCCATGAGCCATTCTCATCATATCCCATGTCACGAGTCCAATCTACTCAGCGTCCATGCATGTTTCAGCTAAGAGAATGTTGAACCCGCAATCCCCGCTAACTCTACTACAACAAATAGTTTCTTCTTATTATTTATTTATTTCATGCCCCTTTTTCAAAAAGGGTGATGGTGGTCGCATGATCGATTCCCTGCCCGTTGCATGCAGACATGAACATTTGAACTTGATCATCCTAACATGGATGAAAAATTCATGGCAAAAATTGAATGAATATGCTTAAATCTCATGAAATAGCCCTGCACATGCAGAATGCCTCAATGGCGGCCTGGCAATCATGCGAAGCTCTTCGAATCGTTCCATGTCAAAATTCCTCTTTTTCATCAGTCATTTCTGCATGGTCTTGAAACGAGCGTGGAAGAAACCCTCAAATGTGGGATCAGTCGAAGTTGTAAGGAAAAACGCATAGCCTGCTAAGAAATAAGTAGAAGTGAGAAAGAAACAGATGGGTTCCATCACATCCCATGACAGCTCCCAGAAGGTAAGCCACATTAAATACGATGTCTGTAAACTCATGAAACCTAACCCACCCCATAGCTCTCGGCGGACTATTTTCTTAGCCTCCCCGTCTATTTCGGCCTTCTGCTTCTCCATCTCCTCTAGCTCTTACCTACAAGGATTGAATAGAGGCAGCACGGTCTCCATAATTCTTGCGACCTCCTCGGGCCGGAGATAGACAAAATCGCCGACTATGAAAACCTACCCGGATTTATCAACCGATTTCACAGCTTCCTTACCATGCTCCTCACCCGTGGAGTCCATACAAATCTGCAATAATTATTTGCGGGAAATATAGGCATTGGGAATCCGGCATAGTGTTATTTTAAGGTCATGCATCTGTACGAGCCTCAGTAGTCTCCTCTTTTCCTCTGCAGACATTTGTTCTCCCGGCGGGCGGAAATCCAGACGCAGGTGGTCTCGCGTAGTTTTATTCAAATTTTTCATTCACAGGCCAATAAAACCTTTGGCTACAAAAGCGTCCCTCTGAAGCCAAAATTTGGCTCTGATACCATTTTTTAAGAAATTTACCGCAGAAATAAAATATTTACTGAGAGGAATAATAAACATGAAATAGAACCAGCAACAAAACATTAACATAAACACATATGTTTATCCAGGAAAATCCCAAATCCTAGGAAAAACCCAACCAATGAAATTTCATTAATCATCGTCAAAACTCGGCCAATCCTAAGTGAGCCTTCACCGCTCACCTGTGCCTCCATTACAATGAATTATTCCAACCTCTTATAGGCTCCATTACATGCAATACCATGGGCTAAAACCATGGGTGCACAATACCATGTGCCCCAAAACCACTGCTATTTACCCTAGTCAACATTGACTCTATCCCGAGTCAAGCTTACCTAACAAAACTT